>PVJI01005771.1:0-92995 GCA_004026765.1 Micronycteris hirsuta | reverse complement strand
GCCCCAGTATTTTTAAAATGTATTTTATTGATTATGTTACTACGGTTGTCCCAATTTTTTCCTCTTTGCCCCCTCTGCCTGGTACCCCCCTTTCTTCCAGCAATCCCCCCTTAGTTCATGTCCATGAGTCATGCATACAAGTTCTTTGGCTTCTCCATATTCTATACTATTCTTAACACCCCCCCCGCCCCCGTCTATTTTGTACCTACCAACTATGCTTTTTAATCCCTGCACCATTTCCTTCATTCTTCCCCTGCCGCCTCACAGCTGATAACCCTCTAAATGATCTCCGTACCTATGATTCTGTTCCTGCTCTGGTTGTTTGCTTAGTTTTTTTTTTTCTGTTGTTGTTGTTTTGCTGTTGCTGTTTTTTGAAGATTCAGTTGTTGATAGCTGTGAATTTGTTTGCCTTTTTAGTGTTCATAGTTTTGATCATCTTCTTTTTCTTAAATAAGCCCCTTTAACATTTCATGTAATAAGGGCTTGGTGATGATGAACTCCTTTAGCTTTACTTTGTCTGGGAAGCACTTTATCTGCCCTTCCATTCTAAGTGATAGCTTTGCTGGATAGAGTAATCTAGGTTGTAGGTCCTTCCTTTTCATCACTTTGAACACTTCTTGCCAGTGCCTTCTTGCCTGCACAGTTTCTTTTGAGAAATCAGCTTAGAGTCTTATTGGTACTTCTTTGTAGGTAACTCTGCTTTTCTCTTGCTGCTTTTAAGATTCTCTCTTTATCTATAACCTTTGGCATTTTAAGTATGATGTATCTTGGTGTGTTCCTCACTGGGTCCAACTTGTTTTGGACTCTCTGTGCTTCCTAGACTTGTATGTCTATTTCTTTTGCCAAATTAGGGAAGTTTTCTTTCATTATTTTATCAAATAAATTTTCATTTTCTTGCTGTTCTTCTTCTCATTCTGGCACCCTTATGATTTAGATGTTGGCACATTTGGAGACGTCCCAGTCTTCTTATAAAATCCTTGTTTGTTTGTTTTTTTAAATTCTTGTTTCTTTCTGTTCTGGTTGAATTTTGATTTCTTCCTTATGTTCCAAATCATTGATTTGAATCCTGGCTTCCTTCCCTTCACTGTGGGTTTCCTGTAGATTTTTCTTTAGTTCACTTAGTGTAGCCTTCATTTCTTCCTTTTTGTTGTTACCATACTCACCCTGATCATCAGTGTTTTGAACTCTGCATCTGATAGGTTGGCTATCTCCATTTCTAAGGTTTTGTTCTGCTCTTTCATTTGGGCCATATTTCTTTGTCTCTTCAATTTGGAAGCCTCCCTGTGTTTGTTTCTGTGTATTAGGTAGAGCTGTTTTGACTCCCTGTCTTAGAAGTTGTGGCCTATTGTAGAAAAGGCACTTGTAAACTGTGTGGGGCGAAGCCTTAGGTAATCGCCAGGGTAAGGCAACCTGCTTCATTGTTTTGTGGCTCTATGTGGGGAGAGAGTTCAGAGAGGGTACTGTACCACTGCCTGGCTTCTGGAGGTTTGCCCAGCACTTGCTCTGTTTCTAGTCACTTCACCCACTCCCCATATGTGATTGGCGCCCTTCCAGCTGTTGCCCTGGTGTTGAATTCCAGAATGGGTGAGTTTGTGTACGTTTTAAGGTCCCACAGGCCCTTTAACTGGACTTTCCTGAAAATCTAGCAGTTTCCTCTGCTACTGCACCCCCACTGGTTTTTACAACCAGAAGTTATGGGGATTTACCTTCTTGGCGCTGAAACCCTTGGCTCTGCAATCTGGCCTGGGGCTGGGGTCACTCACTCGCAAGGTATCCCTCCCAATTTTTGTCTACCACATTTGAATGTGGGACTGCCCATGCCTGTTCTGCTGCTGCTGCCACCTCTCTGTGCCACACCATGTCTCCTTGCCTCTAGGCTCCATCTCTGCATTTCTGCCCCTCTTACCCGTGTGGATGAATGTGGATTCTTTAAATTCTTGGTTGCTGGACTTCCATACAGTTCAGTTTTCTGACATTTCTGGGTGTTACTTGTTTTGAGATTTAGTTGTAAATCTTTTTGTGGTTGCGTGAGGAGGTGAAGTGTGTCTCCCCATGCCTTCATCTCGACTGGAAGTCCACAGTATTTTATGTATCTCAATATGTCTCCAATTTTCCCTTAAATGTGAAACTGTCTTGAGAACAAGGATCTTCTCTCATGCCTATGCCTCTGAAAAGTAGTATCCTTGATTTATTGAATTGAAGTGTAGCCATTCCATCACTGTAATGCCTAATAGTTGTCACAGTTCAAGTGCTGATCGTAGATGTCATCTCAACTGGAGCCATAGGGCATATGGCGTATAAGAACAAGCCTGTTTAATATCAGGTTTTGTATGGTTAAGTCCTAAACTTGACCATTATTGCAAGGAGATGAAAAGAAAATATTACTGTTCACTAAGGTCAGATGCAAAGGATAGGACACAAGTTGGGATAACTTTCTGAGAAGACTTAAAGTCAGGCTGTGTGTAATCATGAATGGTGTGGATAAGATGCCCAGATTTGTTTTCTGATTCCAATAAAATGTAAAGAAATCTAAAGGAACCACTACTTTTTACAGTGAGCAATGCACTTAATGAAGTCATGTTTCTAACCTAACACTCCATGAGAGATTTATATAAATTCACAACACTTTCTAGTATCTTTCCATAAACCACCTGTGGTGTGGTCAAAAGAGAGCTTAGCTTGACTTGGAATCAGGCAGTCTGATTTAGGATGGCTTTCCTATACCAGATATGTGAGCATGGTAAAGTCACTTAATTGCTCTTATCCCCGTTTTCCCCCTACTACCTGCAAATGGGAACATAGTAGGTCCTGGTGGTGCCTATCTTTATCCTGTTTTCTGGGCCAGTGCACCCAACTCCCAGCTACTAGGAGGGATGGCTGATAATGACTCATAGTTGTCTCCTTACAAGGAGAAATGCCCTTGTCTGAATAAAGTCCACCCCCTTCCTCCGAGAGTTCACTCTGTGAGTAGCTGACATTTATGAGGAAGAATAATAATACCTGTATCAAAGCATTGTTTGGATGAAATAATATACCATATATGAAAATGCCTAGGATGCTAAAGTGTTGAAATTTCCAAAAAAGGAACTAAAAAAATTGTAGCTTTATATTACTAATCTTTAAGATTAGACTCATGATGTCAGAGTATAGTCATTACCTTTTATACTTTCTAGGTCTGAATTCCGGGTGGGATGGTTGGCACATCTGAATGACAGCATTTATGTTCTCATATGTGGAACAAATTTTCTAAATCACCAGAAGAAATGTTACCTCATGGCGGTGCAATAGCATGTAAGAGAAGAGGATGTTGTCTTCTATGTCAGGCTGTCTTCCTTAGCAACTTCCTGGAACATTACAAAATTCATACTTTTAAATAAGTAGGACATTTGACATGGCTGATTGCTACTCTCAAACAATGGAAGCTTGTTTAGGATTTGGTTTGATTTAGGTCTTTAAAATAAGTAGCTATGAGCTATTCTGTCAGCAAATGGCAGTGTTAATAATTGTGCTATTTATTGAATGCCTTTTGTGTGGTAATTACTCTACGTGCACTGGTTATATTGGTTAATCCTTCAAGGTAGTTCTAATTATCCCAAATTTACATTCAAGAAGCTGGAGACTTGATCATTCAATGACATGCTAAAAGGTCACATTTACTGACAAGTGTGTCAGAATCGGTTGGAAGTCAGGTTTGTCTAACCATTCAGTGTGTGCTTTGTAGAGCTGAACTAGGGCTGCATGAAGATGAGTCCATGTCTGCATTTTTGTAAGTTAGACCAAGGCCTAAACACCAGAATATGGAAGAGGGGTGAGTACCACCAGAAGAGTCACTTAAGGAGGACTCTCATTTGTTGGTGAATCATAACTTAAAAACTGAGTGGCACAATTATTTCATAAAACCTGAGAATGGGGGATGACATTAGGGATTGTCCTTTTCAAAGCCTGGGAAGTGAAATCCTCCCAACTCCTAGGTGCAGGATTGCCCAATTTTTCCCAGCCATTGTGTGCACATGCTTCAACGGTAGAAGGAACATTCGGGTAATGATAGATTTGGCAGACTCGGTGGCTGCAAAAGTAAACACAAGCTACCGATAGTGGGATCAGGTTAACCTGAGTTCAGGAAGCTCAGTAAGAATGTTATTGCCAAATGGAAATATTTTAAGTCTCCCATGAAATATTTTTAGCATTATCTCCCTTTTCAGTGAATGCTCTTCACAATTGATTACTCTTTGAAGAATGTCGATCATTTTCTCCTTCAAAGATGGCAGTCAAACAACATAGTGCCTGCTAATGTGAGTCTGCTCTGAAGACACATTTCAGAAGCCCCAATGAATGACTCATGGAAATTCTCTCTGGAGTCACATTAATTGTAATTTTAACAATTGTTAAAAAATTCAAGATACTAATAATGATTGCTTATTAAAGTGTATCTGATCTGAATATTCATTCAGCTAACCTTAACTAGATGGATTGTAATCTTTCCCTCTTTTTTCATATTTTTTTACTTTTATTTTTTTCTGAGTCTGGTCAAAACATCTGAAGCCAAAGGAAGACATGTCAATGTGACACCAGAGTAAACAGAAGACTAGCTGACCTACTAGGGTAGTTCAAATAAATAACAAGTTTAGACTGAACACAGAGATTACCGAAAACTTTCCTGGTAATGTTTAGCTATCTTTTATTTAATTTTTTAAAAATGTATTTATTTTCAGAGAGAGAAGGGAGGGAGAAAGAGCAATGTGTGGTTGCCTCTCACATGGCCCCCACTGGGGACCTGGCCCGCAACCCAGGCTTGTGCCCCGACTGGGAATTGAACCGGGACCCTCTGGTTCCCAGCCCGCACTCAATCCGCTGAGCCACACCAGCCGGGTGTTTAGCTATCTTTTAGACCAGTATATTTAAGCTTGGTTTTATAATAGCTCACGTATCTCAAAGATGTCATGACTTTAAGACAAGAACTGACATGTCAAAAATTGGAATTCTTTTCAGAAATACTCAGAAGTTTACATTTTTTGGAGGAGGGAGATGACACACAAGCAAACCCTATCATGGCCTTGTCATAGTGACACTTGGAGAAAACTCGGCTGACTGGCTGGTGGAACTTGAAAAGTGATCACATTTTCCTTTTCAGGCAGTTCCCTCAAACGAGACCAACACTGCTGTAGTTCCAAGTGTAAATTCAACACCAGGACAACTGCAGAAAGGCATCATGATGATGACGAATTTCTGGTTTAGTAGATGAAGAATCTGATATTCGGAGAAACAGAGTGGCTTCCTCAAGAAACCCACGATGTTTCAGAACCCAATTCCCTGCCATCCTGGCCAGTTTAGATTACCCAAAAAAAGCATTAAGAAAAGGAAAAAATGACTAAAATCATTTAATAGATTTACTTATTAGACTTAAATATACACCACTACAGACACCATTACACCATTATCTGAGGTTAATCTGGTCTGGTAAGCATACAAAGAGATCATTTTAATAGTGGAGAGTTCTACAAAGGCTTTATTGTAAAAAAGTAATCCAAATCTCTCAACAAAAAGGAAATACGGGGGCAAAGGGTTTGTTTAGATCATCCCATAAGATGAAGTCCTCAATCCAAGTTAGGTTACTAGAGAAGGATTCTTTATAGAGATCTTCAAATAAAACTTAATTCTTATGCCATTTTTAATGTCCCTTTAATATTTAGAGCCTTTATTCCACTTCGTAGGTAGAAATTCCTTGCCCATGAAAAGTACATCCAAATATTTTTAACACTTGAGTTGGATGTTCATTTTAGGCCCTGATTACACAATAAAATATTTGCCCAGGTAAAAAATGAAAAATACAGTCTGTCATGTAGAATCTGGGCTATATGACTTCTAAGTCAAGTCCTAGATAGGACCCTGAGTGGTCCAGTAACTGCTCTCTCTCATGTACACTGAGATTACATGTGATAAATTTATTCATTCTGTTGGCATTAGCAAAATGCAGAAAATTTTTCAACATTTATGATGATTTATTAGTGATCTCAGTATTCCAGAATACAAATGCCATGGAACTTTAAAAGATACAGAAAACAAAAAGGTGTATTAAGTAAGTGTATCTTAAATAATTGTTATATACTGAGAAACTTGGACAAACAAGGCACATATCATTATCTTCATGATTTCTTGATTATTCAGGTGTTGTCTCCTGTGCAATTTCTTTATTATGATGCTTCATGGGTTAATGCTGTTTTATCAGATGTGCATTATGAGTGAGTGAAAGAGACTTGTGGATTCTTAGTCCTGGAAGAGATTTATACCTCATGTTATTTGATTAAGAAGGCAGGCTCTGTAATTTGATATCAGAGTTTGAAACTTGCTCAGTCAGTCCCTATGGGACCTTGGACAAGCTTCATAATCTCTTCTGCCTCAGTGTCTTCATCTGAGGACAAATTGAGGATAACAGTGGTACCAACTTCTTAAGATCATTATGTGGGTTAAATGACTTACTACATGAAAAGCACTAGGGAAACTTCCTAGAATGTAAAAAAGACACTGCCAAATATTCTCTGCTGTAGCTGCCCAAGATGCTCATTTAATAGATGAGGAAAGTGAAGCCCATCAGAATCCAATGTTTTTTCTTTATATTTCAGAGAATACAGCTTTATCTGGCATAGGATTAAATTCATGTAATTAATCCCAATGGATTTTACACTGTGTAATATCATCTGGTTATGACAGCTTATTTGGGCTTTGAAAATCACTTTTTCATAAAACACTGAGTTCACTGTGATTCATCATCTAGCATAAGATTATTTAAAGTCTGGCATTGTGTGTCATTGGAATATGTAATTGTCTATGCGATGTCCCTTTAGAAGAACTGGGGATGTCCAATGACAAAATAATTTCTTTCCACCCACTGACTGATGCCTGCAATTCCCTTTACTTAAAAATTTTTTTCTCTGTTCAAATGCACATTTTTTTAAGTTAGGGGAAAAATTTAAGTCTTATTAATCATTCATGTCAAATTGCAGAAGATAAATCAAAAGTGAGGTTTTGAAAAAGGGGAAAGAAGAGAAAATGATGGTCCTGGGCACAAGAAGTGGAGTATAGAATTGGGGTAGTTTGGGAACTTGGATAGCAGACTTGGCCAAAATTTTAATTAGAATTAATTCTCCATGTGAATATTCCTAAAGTAACATCCATCCTGGGATGAATGAGTCTCACTCTATTTGCAATGTTCTAAGCCATGTGCTGGGCACAGTTGAGGAGTTAGACTTAAATTACAGTCAATTAGGTAAGAAAAAGAAAATAAACGCACATGAACTACGACGAACTGCTAAACACAGCAGAGCCGGTGGGTTGAGTTGCGCCGCTCCCTGTTGCACCCGAAGTTCCCGCAATGACGTAGGAGAGTGTACCCGCGGAGCCTAGGGGCTCGGGGCCTGCAGCAGAAGCCCCACGGCCCTCACAAGTGTGAAATTCTTTGGAAAACATTTGTTTTAGCTGAACAATCCAAGCAATATTTCCTACTTAATAATTTTTCTTTGATTAGTTCAATGCACCATAAAAGTAATACTTTAATTTGCTTTGTACCCATTTGCTCTATACCCTTGCTTTATACTGACGCTGCGGGGGTGGGGGGGGCGGGGGTGCCCATGCCAGTCCCATAGCTTCTTGTACAATCTGGTGTGATGCAGTGTGACTCTGAGGACCAAGGTGCTCCAACCTGGTGCTTGAGGGGATGCAAACATGCATCCTAACACCTACAACCTTCCTTGTGTTCATGGCTTTATTCTTTCAACCCTTAAGTTTCCTGTATATTTCATCAAAGGTTGCGACTCATGGCCTGAAAGGACGCAAATGTTAGAGCGAGCTATGCTTGCTTCTCCAAACAACCAGTTACAACCTAGCGACATACCAACACTATTTGTATCAATAAGGAAAAAAGGGTGGAGAGGACCAAGGAAAAAAATCAATGTAGGAGCTGCATGGTGGTCATGACCCTTCAGAGTTCTGAGCGCTGCCAAGTGTGCCTGTTGGGCCTGCCTTCCCTGTTTTCAGCCCAATATTTACAGGTTTGTTTCGTCTGCACTAAGCAGCATAGATGAGGAGATGTTAGTACATGATCGTTTGGGGAATAATTAAAGCTAAACTGAAGCACAATAAGAGCATTCTCTACTCCTCCCACTCTCCTCCCCACTTTGGATATTATTCAGAGTTTTGCATGATGATAATATTATGCTTGCTTTTGTTCGTACAATAAAGGAAATATATTATTATTGTTTTAAGTTCCAGGCCGAACTAACATTTTATACTTCAAGATAGTTTTTGAAGTTGTGTTTAAAATAATGTTGATATCACAAACATCTTCCATTCAGTATTTAGAAATATTGTATTAAAAATTTTAGTGGGCAGTATTAATAAATGCTAACAGGAATTCCCTTGTACCTAACAACATGCCCAGCATTTAATGTTATTCAGTAAATATTAATTTAATTGATAAATACAAAAAACTTAATGAGCAAGATTAATCAAAGAATCCCTTCTAAGAACATAGCAAAAGACAAAGAAAACACTGCCCTAGCTAAATTCTTGACATTTTCTATTACTTGTATATTCTGGCAAATTAATATTTGTGATCAAGCCATTAAAACTTCAAATAAATGGTTTTTCCACTTTACCTAGAAAATCATTTTTAAATTTTAAGTAAGCCAACTGTATCATTATTTTTATTATTCTATCATTTTGGTCAACATATGGTATATGTGTGTGCCTCTATGTACAGATTTCCAGGTCCTCTGAATTCCAGCTCAGGGTTGACCAATGTTGATGAGACCTAGGACTGACCGTCCACTTTCTGCTAGAGTGACAGGCAAGAGCTCCTGAGGTTTTATTTCCTGCTTATTGAATTACTGCATATGCTTAAGTAAGAGGCTAGAACTCAAGAAAGAGACACCTGAAATGTTCAAGGTAAATCTTGTCTTTTTCCTATGTTAGGAGGGAGGCAGAAAATGTCCTGCTTCAATCCCTGTACATATTGTTGTTTATAGGTAGAAATCAGTTGGAAAGTGTGTGTGGTGGCTATCTTTACTTTTGTTGATTAAATATCTATAAGTCTTTTAGCTAATTGTTGGTCATCCATGAAGTGCATAAGTCTGAATTGTCATTTTTAAGTTCAGCTCCCTACACCTCTGTTCATGTACTAAGTAATTTGTGCCCTGGTGATTATGGGGTTAATGGAAAAAAAAAAAAACCAAAAAACAGAATTGGGTGGCTCCATAAAGACTGGGCAACAATTGCAAAGAAATTATGGGATAAAACAGAGGGAACTGGGTCACTCCTATGGCCTTCGCTCATCTGTTTCAGCACTGGGAAGGAAAGTTAACTTCTAATCCTGGTGAGTCCAAGCTTGCCTAATGAAACTGAAATTTCCCTCATAGGTGTCTTTGAAAACATGGAGCCAGCATGAGTTCTTTTATCTTCTACTCCTATAGGAATTGTTAGCAGTTTTTATATAAATTACTAATATACAAATTATTAGCACATTTTAAAAGACTGTCTTAACATCTACAAGCTAAACATGTAAAACTGAAACTAGAACACTTTAGGGAAGCAGTGCTTTGGTTCCTGTCTTCTTGTGTTTGTGGCAAGTTTAATAAACAATCATTTTCCTGAATTTGGTAACTTTAGGTTTAGCTTCAAAATGTCATCTGTATGAAAGCAGATGTGGTTAGGAGGGTCAAAGAACAGAATTTGTCACACGAAAAGCTTCCATTAGGTCACATTCAAAGGGGTTTTTCTTTCCACGACACCATATTTTCCTTGATATGGAGTTCTGCCTTTCTCGTGCCTCACTTGCTGCCAAAGATGCAAACACTTTACAAATGCAAAAGCTTTTCCCCAGAATTTTAAGATAAAATTCACGTAGCTTTCTCTGTAACTTTTTGTGGTTCCTAATAGCAAAGTTAATAAAGAACAATTACACAGTTGGTGATTTATCCACAGAAAAGCAATGCCTTATTTTTCTTATTCTTTGAAACATCAGCCATGAAAAATTGATTGGGGAAAGGGGATTTAGGGGGAGGTTTCCAAAATCCCCTGGAAATCCCACATGTGGCCGAGGTACTCAGACCCATGGCCCCTGGAGCGTGCCAGCAAATGGCATTGCGCAGTGATTGCTGCTGAGTCATGCCTCAGAAATGGATCTGTCACACTGCAGCCCTGGAGGAGGCGGACTCTGCATGGTTACAGTTACCACTTGGTTGCTGAGCCAGAATGACTCCGGGAAGACTTCCTCCAGTCAGGGGGTTTTATGTGCTTATCATGTACAAGGATCTTCGGGCTCAGTTCAGACCCTGTTTCATGGAAGTCATTGTCCAGAAGGGAGAAACAAACAAGCAAACAACAACAACAAAATTACTTAAAATGCAGTATAGCAGGCTACAGCAGTGGGATTTAAAGCCTATCCAGGACTGGCAACATCATCCTCACCTGGGAACTTGTAGAAAGGCAAATTCTTGCCCCGCACCCTTCTGAAACAGAAACTCTGGGAATCGAGTCCTAAGATTTGTGTTTCAACAAACCTTCTAGGTAATTTGTATGTGCCCACTGGGCTTGAGGTAGGCTCACAGAATTAGGAGAGAGCAGATTTGGAGGCCTGAACCCAGATGGGGGCAAGTTGGGGGCAATTTGAGGGCAAGGAGGGAGAGAGGAAGTTGCTGTCTAGACTTTGTAAAGGATCAACAGGTTCGTTGAGAAAAAAAAGCAGGGTGGGAGTGAGGTGTGGAGGCAAGGCATTCCAGACAGGTGTGCAGTAAGCTCAAAGAGCCAAGAATGGACGGACGGAAGCTGAGCATGGGAAAGGAGACAGACACATCCAGAGAGGAGTCTGGAGAGGTCAGCAGGAGCCTAGTGGAGTGGGACTTTTATCATGGTGAGGGGTCTAAACTGTGTCTTGGAGACTATGGTGTTGACATTGAAATTGAAATTAAAGCCAAGGAAAGGTATGGCCAGATTTGCACGTTAAAAAGTTCACTTGGCAGCAATTATTGGATGGTGGCGGAATGAAGCTTGAGCTTGACCCAGTGAGTAGGTTTCCATGGTGATCCAGACTAGAGAAAGGAGGGCTCAGCCCAGTGCCGTGAGTCTTGGAAAGTGGGGAGGGCCTCAAATAGGGAAGATGTTAAAAAAAATTACTTGGTAAAATCATGTATTATAATATGTTAAAAATGCTAAAAATCGTGATATGTAGGTGCCGATAGTAACAGCTAACAGGAGAGTGGAAGGTGAAATAAACAGAACTCAAAATTGTATGTACAGGATAGCCTAATTTTTGAAATACATGTTCATAAATACATGTGCAATATTGGAACATACATATTGAAGTCTTTACCTTAGATGGTGAGATTATAGATAATTTTTGTTTTCTTCTTTATTTCTCTTTATTTCCCAAATTTCTATACTGAAAGTGAATCATGTTTATAATCAGGAACTATAATTTTTAGGAGGAAGGAAGGAAGGAAGAAGGAAGGGAGGATATGTGAGAGAGAGGGAGAAAGAGTCCTATTTGCAAACTGAATGGGACAATGTATAGCAAGTCAGAATGGTTCTACAAATCGAGGTAAACTACAATGCCAACAGGAGCCTTTTAAATTTCACCTGCCTTAAAATTTCCTACAAACCAGGCCTAACAGAGTATGACACAGAGCTCAGATATATTGTAGGGAAGCAGGGCAGGGGAGGTGGGGAGGTGGGGAGAACTGGACATGAGTGGGAGCCCAGCTAGGGGAATAAGGTAGTTTTGTCCTCCTCGACTGTCTATTCCCTTGACTCCTCCATATCTACAAAAGTCACAAGAAGGGGGTGTGTGCCAGGGAAGTTGCCGTCTTTGAGTCCAGCTTCTTGGATGGAGGCTGTCCTGCTGAAGCTGTGCCAAAGGCTGTCTGCCCAGATCCTGGACCACCTAGGGCCTGCCTCACCGATTGAGAACATTCGGTGCTCTATGGTTGTTGAAATAAGTTGATAATTTGCGTTGGAACAGAGTAGTGCTGAAGACTATTCTTTCACTGTCTTGGAAGCTAGTTAACCCATTTTCTTGCTGTAGGATATGACACACAGTTCAATGATAATAATGTAAGAAATCTATGGAGCACTAGGGTATGCTTTTCAGGGATCTGGTAGTGAGTTACTAGGTGACGATAAAAAAGTTTGAGATCATGTCATTCATGGAGAAGTAACAAGTGGCTAGAATTCCAGGAAATCCTAACAACAATAATGAATACTGTCATTTATCACTATACTACGCACTTTACAAGCATTATGATTTAATCCTTACAGCAACCCCGTCAGTTTTGTTTTAAATATACAATTTATAGAGGAGAGAGACTGAGGCTTTAGACATAAGTGATTCTAAGTGTCAAGGACTTGATTTAAACCAAAGTCATTTTTATTAAAGAGTCAGAAGCAAGCATATGCAATGGCCTAAAGACAGTTTACTCAATAAATAATGTTGGGAAAATTGGACAGATACGTGCAGAAAAACAAAACTAGACCACCTTCTTACACCACCTTCTTTTAATCTGTTTTCTTCAAATACATTCAAAACAGATTAAAGACATATGCGTTAGACCCAAAACCATAAAAATCCTAGAAGAAAACATAGGCAGTAAAGTCTCAGACATTGCTTGTACCAATATTTTATCTGATATAGCTCTTTAGGCAAGGGAAATAAAGAAATAAACAAATGGGACTACATCAAACTAAAAAGTTTTGCACAGCAAGGAGATCATCAACAAAATAAAAAAGACAACCCACTGAATGGGAGAATGTATTCGCCAATACATCTGATAAAGGCTTAATATCCAAAATTTATAAAGAAGTGATAAAACTCAATACCAAAAATCAAACAATCCAATTAAAAATGGGCAAAGGACCTGAATAGGCATTTCTCCAAAGAGGACATACAGATGGCCAAAAGTCATATGAAAGATGCTCAACATCACAAGCCATAAGGGCAGATAGATGCATATTAAAACCACAAATGAGATATCACTGGTCAGAACAGTTATCATTAATAAATGAACAAACAACAAGTACTGGGGAAGATGTGGAGAAAGGGGAACCTGTTTGCAGTATTGGTGGGAATGAAGACTGGTGCAGCCACTGAGGAAAGCAGTATGGAGATACCTTAAAAAATTAAAAATGGATCTGTATTATGACTCAGCAATTCCACTTCCAGGAATTTATTTGAAGAAACCTGAAATGCTAATTCAAAAGAACATAAGCACCCCTATGTTCATTGCAGCATTATTTACAATTGCCAAGATACGGAAACAGCCCAAGTGTCCATCACTAGATGATTGGATAAAACAATTGTGGGACATTTACACAATGGAATACTACTTGGCCATAAAAGGGAAGAAATTTTTACCCTTTGCAACAGTATGGATGGATCTGGAGAACATTATGCTAAGTGAAATAAGCCAGTCAGGGAAAGATAAATATCATATGAATCCACACATATATGGAATCTAATGAACAAACTGCACTAACAAGCAAACTAGAGACAGTCTCATAGGTAGAGAGCAGGCTGACAGCTAGTTGGGAGGGGGTTAGGGGGTGGAGGGATCAAGCTAAAAGGAAAAAGGGCTCATGGACATGGGCACAGTGTGGTGGTTGCGGAGGGGAGTGGCTGTAAGGGGATAAAAGATAATGGAAAAATACAATTCAAAATGAATTTATAAAAAAGTGAGTACTAAGAGTTCTGGAGGTGCATGAATGGTGTTGATGGCTGCACAACAGTGAGAATGAACAGAGTATCACTAAACCAACAGCACACTTATAAATGGTTATGGAGGTAAATTTTATGTTGTGTATTTTCCTGCATTTTATTTTTTTTTAAGATTTTATTTATTTATTTTTATAGAGATGGGAAAGGAGGGAGAAAGAGAGGGAGAGAAACAGCAATGTGTGGTTGCATCTCACGTGGTCCTCACTGGGGACCTGGCCTGCAACCCAGGCATGTGCCCTGACTGGGAATCGAACCAGGACCCTTTGGTTCCCAGCCTGTGCTCAACCGACTGAGCCACACCATTCCTGCATTTTCTTAAAGGCTAACTATTGTACACTGTAGTATGTATGATGCTCAATATGATATTATACACTGTACTGCTTTATTCCCAAGATATTTTGATGGGACCATTTTAATAGTCCTCGGCATTAAGAAAATGCCTGCTTTTTGGAGAGAAAAACAGATGTCCTAACACCCTCACTCACTTCTTCCTTTCTCATCTCCTTTCTTCTTTTTTCCTCCTTTCATTCCTCTCCAACATAAAAAAATAGTTAGACAGACAGACTTCCCTCTTTCCCAACACACACACACAAACACACATACATACCCTGCAGGAAATGAGCAAGTGAACTGGTGCCGTTCTGAAGAAATGAGAAAAACGAGTAACACGCAACATGTTTGCCTAAAATCCTGGCTGCATTTCCTCAAACTCTCCAGCCTCACCTTTTTGGTAAGTTTGGAGACAGGAGTGTGGTGACGCCGCCCTCTGACCACAAGGTGGGGCTTGTATTGGGACATACTGAACATCACAAGGATTTCTTATGTTAGCCTTTTCTACTCAGAAACTTTCCCACGTTGCCACCTCGTTGTGATTAAGGAAGACCCTTACCAAGCTGCACGATTCTAAATTCACCAAAGATGGAATCTGTGCGTGGCTTAGAACCTGCATCTGGAACACATCACAGAAAAGATAAAATGTCTTGTTCTTTTCCAAATTTCTTTTTCCCTCTCCATGGTATATTTACAAAGGTAGGTAGTGCTTTCCTGTGCTGTAGGGTTCCTCCACAAGCCCTGCAAAAGCCCTGCAAAAAGTCAAAGTCTGAGCCACTCCCGCCTTTTTTTTTTTAAAAATATGAGTATATGGAAGAAGGGAGAGAGAAGAAAGAAGAAAGAGGAGGGGGAGGAGGAAGGAGAAGAAATATCAAATAAATTTATAAGACTTTTGAAAGTAAATTAACTGCCTATATTTAATAAATTATACTTTTGAGATTGTACAAATATATTGCAATGTGCTATAATATTTTCTTTTTTAAAAAATACTTTATTTATTTTTAAAGAGAGAGGAAGGGAGGAGAAAGAGAGGGAGAGAAACATCATTGTGTGGTTGCCTCTCATGTGCCCCCTACTGGGGACCTGGCCTGCAACCCAGGCATGTGCCCTGACTGGGAATTGAACTGGCAACCCTTTGGTTCACAAGCCCGTGCTCAATCCACTGAGCTACGCCAGTCAGGTAATATTTTCATGTTATTAAAAATAGTTCACACTGTATGAAGCCAAACCATTATGCTGTATACCTAAATCTTATGCAGTGATTTGTGTCAATTATATCTCAATAAAACTGGAAAAAATATTTCATGTACTAGAATATAAAAATATATATGAGGTCTGTCCAGAAGGTATCCAACTTTTTTATATAATATAAAAAATAGAGACACTTATTGAAGAAGATACAAGATACAAGAAACATTGTACATAGGACAATGACACCTCAGTCCCCTTCAAAGTAGGCACCATAGGACCTCACGCAGTTCTCCCAATCATCATCAGCTGCCCCATTGTATTTTCCTGAATCTCATCGACAGTCTGAAATATCTTCCCTTTCAAAGGTGGTTTTAGCTTTGGGAAAAGCCAGAAGTTGCAGGGCACCAAATCTGGGCTGCAGGAGGACTGAGTAAACTGGGTAACTTGATATTTTGCTAAAAACTTTGCATGACATGTGATGCATGAGTGGGTGCATTGTTGTGATGAAGCTGCCCATCGCTGTGGCCTTCTGAATCATCCAAATAGTTTCCATGAAAGAATGTTCAAAGTCAATATAAAGTTTGATGCAGATTCATTGCTCTACTTGTTCAGTCATTTTGAATGCTATGGCCACACAGTACGCATGCTCACTCAATGGCACCTACCACCCCCACTGACTAGCACAGTGAAGCCATCATTGTTCACGCATGTGCATTCCAGTACACTCTCCTTGGCTGCCGGGTTACATTGCTGTTGTGCAAACAGTTCTCATTATGTTAACATGGTGGGACTTTTTCTGGACAGACCTTGTATATAAACACTTCATAGTGCATTCACGCTCTGTGTCCAAGATAGGATAAAAAGTTCCAAGCTGACTATTTAATATGTTTTCTTTTTAATCCTGCCTATATATCTCTGTGACTGAGAGTGTGACTTTATTCAGTGATAACATTAAAGGCCAGCTTTAAGAGTTTTTGTGAATGTAAGATGAAACTAGAGATCTAATGTATAGCATGCTGACCATAGTTAATCACACTGCATTACTAGAAATTTGCTAAGAGATTTTAGGTTCTCTCACTGAAAAATAATGGTACCTATGGGATGATAAGTTAAATGACTTAACTGTAGTAACCATTTCACTTACAGTGCATGTATATGAAATTATCATGTTGTGTACCTTAAACATATATAATTTTTATTTTTAAAATGAGCCTAGTATGGTGACTGGAACACAATAAATGTTAATCTATTACATAACCCTCACCCTCTAGCCTTCCTTCCTGCCTCTGTCTTCTTGCACCACCAGCAATAGCCACCACTTCCAGCAAGTCTGGGGTATAATTGAGAAGTTCCACTCAGGACTTAGAAGTGTTTAATTAAGCAAGAATTGTCCCATACCCAAATAATCCTGTAATGTTAGTTTAGACTCTGAAGTTGACGGATACTCTGTCCTATCAATAGTTTGCACGTAATGTCTTTGTCATCGATGAATTTTCCTTTTCTCACATCTCATACCCCTTGGGCTATTGTGTTGTTTTTTGAATATCCAGAAGCTGACCACTAGTTACTATCTCTGCTGCTACCTCGCTGGCTCGCTGCGAACAATTGCCATCTTTCTCCTGGACCTCCACAATAACTTCTAACTGTTCATCCGGCTTTACCTTTGCCCCTACCCCAGCTCTTTTTCCCATGAACAGCCAGAGTGTCAGATCATATCACTGATTTGCTTCAGACCCTGCACTGCTCTCCACTCAGACTGCAAGAGGACCTGCCAAGCCTGTATGAGCTGGCCCGTTGCTCTCTGTCCTTCTTTTCTAGTTACTCTCCCCACCCCACTCCTACTGTTCCTCAATCCATAATACAGCTCCCAATGCAAACTGTTACTTCTAGCTGACCCTTTGCTTGAAATATTTACCTATATAGCCACTTAACCAATTCCTATATCTCTCAATTATTAGTTCAGTCTTGACTTTCCAAGGAGGCTTCCCCTGACTCCCTAATGCTATACTCTGCTCATCTCCAACTCCCCCCCCCCGACACCCTGATCTCTCTGCCCTGCTCTACTTTTTAAAATATAACATTTCTCCATCTAAAACACTCATATGTGTAGCCATTTCTATTCATGCTATTCACTAAGAGTTACTAAGCAACTACAAAAGTGCTTGAGATATAGAAGGTGCTCTGTAACTACCTGTCAAATAGATGGATAATATATTTTCAAGTGATATGCATTAAATTTGATGTTTTTCTTTGGAGCAAATCAGGGGGTCTTTCTTTCTTTCAAAAATTGTTTCCGACTCCAACCACATGACTTGTTTCACAATAAAAGGTCAACAATTGCCACTTTTCTAAGAGTCGTGAGGAAACCATGAAGGGAAAGCAGCACAGGCAGCATTTCCTATTATTCTTGGGGGACAGGAGTCTGATGGTGACTCACACCCTTCCCATGGCCACCAATTCTAGCCTCTTTCTTCATCAAGCCCTTATTTTAAAAGTAAGGACCTTCTTTCTCGGTTGATGAGAATCTTGCAAACGAGACTTGGTAGTTTGCTCCATTTAAGGGGAAGTGCAAATTCTCGTGAAGTTTAGTTGAGTCTCAAGTGTCCTTTCCCAGCACGAGTGACCAAATTTCCCAGAGAAAGATCTCTGTTTATTCCACTAAGACTATTGCTTCTCAGAATAACACCCCAGACAGGAGGGACTGGAGAAACGAATTCTGTCATTTTACTAATGAAAACCTGAAGCCTTGACAGGAGGAGGGACTAGTCCTTCCACTGGTTTATGCTGTCCCTCTCTTCTCACTGAATGAAAATCCTCTTCTCCAGACGTCTCAATTCTCTCAGGAAGGGGAAGATGGGAGAAAGCATGGGAATGTGCTCAAAACCAAGTCTGTGAGAATTACAGACCCATGAGAAAAACTGCCTGAGGAGGCGCGGAGTCTCTAGACCCTGTTTAGGTTCAAATGTTAACTCTCTCTCTTACTTGCTGGGTGACCCTCAACCAGTTACTGAACCTGAGTCTGTTTCCTCCTCGATTAAATGGGAATAAACAATCCAAATATATAAGGTCATTGTGAATACTACGGAAATAAAACATATGATGTACTTAGTAATAAAATCTTGTTGGTACAATTATTCTTGAGTGAGGCTACTCTGCACGTGTTGCTAAAGTCTAAGTAAGTCAAGCTCAGAAAAAAATGTGCCGTTCTCATTCGTCCCATTGACCTTGGCTCTCTCATTCCTCCTTCGGTCTCTCTGGGTCCCTTTGGCATGTGCTTTCAAGGTCTTGCTTTCTGGCTGGGTGTGTTATTTCTTATCTCTTTCTCTCCTCTTTGCTTGTTTTGTTTTATCTCCAGCTGGGTAGGAGATGGTGCCGGCGTTGTTTTCCAGGTTCATCCCCCTCAGTTGGAGAAAAGGAAGTTCATGAAAACTCATCCAACAGGTTTGGAGCAGACAATTTTCCTTTGTTTCAAAACTCCACTTAAATCTGCAAGTGGTGATTTCCTCCTTCCTGGTTTAGGGACCACAAGGAGCGATTTAATCTTGATGAGTAAGCTAATATAGTCAAGAAAGAAAGCACCCGAGATGTGGAAAGTAATAAATTACGCTAGGTGGGAAAACAAACTGCCCAGACACAAAAGGGACTCAAATCTGGAAATCAGATAGTATAGGGCACCAGATTAAGTACAACTAGATTAAGAAGTTTTATAGCCTTGTTTTGCATAAATATAAGAAATTCTGAGAGACTGGCCCACATCTCTAAACTCGTACACAATCTAAATTATTTTCTAATTTTGTTTTTTTATGTGAAAACATCACATAGTTTTGGTTTTTTTTTTTTTTAATTATACATCTATTTGGTGACTTGAAGGGACATACAAAAGGACTGAAGTTTCCCCCTCCCCCTCAGCGACCTTGCCTTTCGTTCTGCATTCTAGCAGATTAGCTAAGCAGGTGGCCTCAGCTGAAAGTAGTACTCAGTTTTCATCTTTTTGGATTGTTTTGGGTTTTACTCTTGTGTATTGACAAGAAAACTAAAGGTCAATCATATCTTGACTTCATTTAATATGAAGATTCCCATCTTCCTCTTCATTCTTTTCCTTATCCGTCTCTACCTTCTCTTTTGAGGACTCCGAGGAAGTTTTTCTGAAGTCTCTGTCTTGGACAAATCCAGGGACAGTAAGCGGCAGTCAGAAAATATCATTCCTCTTTCAGCTGATGCAATGATAACAAACTCAGGATTCACTTGTTATTTTCAAGTACTGTACCTCCGATTTACTCTTTATTATCTTACTCGTGAAGAGTTGTTAATGAACGTGAGTAAACTTCCGGAAACATGTTGTACAACTTTGTACATTTTGGCTTAGGTAAACTAAGGAGGTAAGCAGAGGGCACATAACTTTCATTATAATTTCAAATGATTAAGTAGTTAAAATTTTTAAAAAAGTTAAGAACCACTGAGGTCATACCTGAAAGGAAAGCTAACCTGTTTTAGCCTTAGTGCTTTTAAGGTTGATTAGACTAAATTTGCAGGGCATCATTCATGTTCACTCACTGGCTTCTGAAAATACCATTTGGATGCTCCCCAGTCGGTGAAACACAGGTGATGGGAAGAAGGAAGCATAGAGCCCTTCTCCATCAGTGGATGCCAATCACTGGCAGTCCCTGCATGCTGCTCTCCATGCCTTACCCGGTCTGCAGTGGGGTACCTCTTACTCCAACCCAGGGTCAGTCTAGAAGAGAGCATGGTGCTGTTAATTCACCCAAGGAGAAACTGCTGCCTGGCTGGACTGGTTACTATTTTATGTATGCACCACTAAATGAGAGCATGAAGTAAAACCGTAGTTTCCATACTAGACTCTTTCAGGTTCATGCAAATAAGGCAAGTGCCCGGGAGGGAGAACAAAAATAGACAGCGATAAACATTTCCACTTCCTCTTGTTGATATTGCGCTTGGTGGGAAAGGTTCTGAGAACTGGGGAATTTGTATTTTCATTCAGGAAATGTTGATAGAGCACCAATTTGCTGCCCTGTCAAGAACCTGGCACACAGTGTAAATAGGGCAGACCTGGTCTCTGACTCTGTGAAACTTCCAGTCACGTGCGGGAGATACAGATCAGCAATCACACAATGGACTGAGTGCTCCTCTCATTAACAGAATCCACCCATGTGGAGGAGTTTGTATTCTGGCCAATTTGTGTCTTAAATACTCCAACAATCCCGAAGGCCAAAGTGAAGAAAAAGGACTAGTTAAGGTGAAGTTCATATTTTGAAACAAAATCATTAAAACAATCAAAGCTTTAAGAAGAGATATAAGAGACACACTATAGAAATTATATCATATGGCATGGTTTTTCACCTAAGCTACTTTCTCTAGATTGCTGAATTTCATCTCAGCTCAGCTTAGCTTTACAATATTACATGTCTGTAAAAGCAAAAGATCAAAATAATAAAAGAATGTTTTAAAAACGAGAAGAAAAAATCTTTATAAAATTATATGACCTTGAATCAGCATTTTTAAAATATTTTTTTCCTGTCATTTGATTCGGTTGTTTTTATGGGTCTTGCTTATTTCAAGATATAATTAAAACCATGTGCCCTGGCTGACAGCTCAGTGGATTGAGCTCCAGCCTTTGAACCAAAGGGTCACCAGTTCGATTCCCAGTCAGGCCACTTGCCTAGGTTGTGGGCCAGGTCCCCGATAGGGGGCTCATGAGAGGCAACCACACATTGATGTTCCTCTCTCTCGCTTTCCCCCTCCCTTCCATCTCGGTCTAAAAATAAATAAATAAAATCTTAAAAAAAAAAAAACAACCAAACCATGTGTAAGTCCAGTCATTTCTAACATGGCAACTTCCCCTTCTGCAATTAAGTTGTTTAAGTGATTAAGTTATTTCATTTCCTATTATCTTTACTTCTCGGGAACATGTAATATGTATAACAGTTACAAATAATATGTAATTGTCATTTCAAAGATATTTTTATTGTAAACACTAGAGTAAACAATTTCTAGATGGTTCTAGTGTAAGTCTAACAAAGAAAATGGGTGTATAAAACTTTATTTTATAAATTTAACAAAGAAAAGAAATGATTACAAATAAACATTTACATTGATTTTTTTTCATATTGAAGATGGGCTGATCTCAGATGTTCTAAGTCTATAATACATACTTGTTTCTACAACCAGCCTCTTCTTTCAATCCCATCCTTCAAACTTTGTCTCAAAATCTCTTTTGATTGGGAGATAGAATTGGAAATGATACTCAATTCTCTGAGTGTCTCAATAGTACTTTTATTTATTTTTAACACACAAATGTGAATCAAATTATTAAGCCCAAAAAAGTAGCACTACAATAAAAAAAATAAAAGTAGCTAGATATATGCTTTAAGGAATATTTAATGTCAATACATATTTTCTTTTTGATTGCTAAGCTTTTAAGAACAAAATGTGGTTCTCCCACTCCAGGCAAAGTTAAGTGGGACTTAAGTGATTGATTAGAAGAGAAGCAAACTGACATTTATTGAGTACCTCCTGTGTGCCAGGTCCCACTCTTAGTATTTTCCACTCAGGTTCTCCTTTAACTCTCATTGTGATCTTATGGAACTGCTGTTCTTTTCATTTTACATATAAGGAAACTGAGACTCAATGAGTTCAAAGAAATCCCATGGTTGTTTGTCTAATAAGTGGCGAAGTTGGCTTGGGGGCAGGTTTGTCTTTTTCCAACACCTACACTGGACATTGGTCAAAAGCAATGTATGTAGCTGTTTGATTTTCAACTTGTTACGACTTTGGAAAATGACTTTTTAAAAAGGGTAGAACACCTTTAGCAGTGTGGACCAACTTTGCTTAGTATTTTAGCAAATTACTAACTCAAGACATTTGAAGTTGGAGATGGAACTGAAATGTACTTGAGCACTAGAGCGGATTAGTAAGTTATTTTAACAAAGTACAAATAAATGTGTTTTTTTAATCTGCAAAAAGTAAGAACATGTTTTAAGTCTTTCAGCTAACTCAGAGTTTAATTGACTAAAATTTCAGGGGGAAGGTATTTTATGTTTAAGATCTTAGCAATAACAACACTGTAAGTCAAACTCACTGATATATATTCAGCATTTGTCTATGGTTCTCTGAACCACAAGGATGTCTGAGCTGAGACTAATTTTCTCAAAAGGAAAAAAATTCCAGTGCTAAATTGAAACTTAACTACTGAGATTAAGAAACATGGCTCAGATTTAAGCAGCAGGGGTTATAACACCAACATAGTATCAGCTTGTTCAAAGTGTCTTGATTAATAAACTTGGGACAAGATTCCAACCCAGTTCACCTCATTTCAAAGCCCATGTTTCCCCACCACATTCTACTTTGTTCTGTGAATACAGCCTTCTTTGGACTTACAGAAAAGCCCTAAATCCAGGGCACCTCCATGAAGAGGTGTGGGGTGCTTCGATGGTTTAACATACCAAAAAGATATTCAGTTTTCCCATGGAGAGTTTGATGGAAAAAGAAGAGTTATGTATAGATGTGGAAAAAAAAATAAAGGTCAATCTTTGTCTTGGCTTTGTCCCAGTTCTTCCCTTTCCAAGATGACAGGCTTGGCCCCATGACTATGGTGAAGATAATCTGGATGCTCCTCTGTTTCTTAAGTTCTTCTCACGTTTCAGGTGCTGGTTGGAACTTAAATAAACAACTTAATGGTTGGTAGTCCCATAAAGTCTACATTCATCTCTAGTGGGTAATAAAATACCATTTGTGTTTATATATATGCAGCTTTGCTCTTTAGTTGCTAGTCACCCCACTCTGCTCAATTTCAAAGCAGCATTTCTTTAAACAGGATAATTAGCTCCTTTTTTCTACTTAATTCCATTTAGTTCTTCTACTTATTATGCAATGATTCAAAGAGTTACCTTTACAGTAGTGATCGCTTTAACTTTGTCCACCGTTACCTCTGATGAAGAGAGTCCTAGGACATAATGCATTAAGGCTACATTGTGAGAGATGAACAACATTAACAAAGCGGTTGGTTTCCTTATTAATGAATGGCCCATTGTTTAAACAAAAGTGAGCATCTTTGCCCTGGTTGGTGTGGCTCAGTGGTTTGAGCACTCACCTGCAAACTGAAAGGTCACCAATTCAATTCCTGGTCAGCGCACATGCTTGGATTGCAGACCAGGTCCCCAGCTGGGGAATGTGAGAGGCAACTGATTGATGTTTCTCTCAAACATTGATGTTTCTCTCCCTCTCATTCTCCCTCGCTGCTCTTCTCTCTAAAAAAATAAATTTAAAAAAAGTGTGCATCTAGGTCAAATGGAACTCATTAGCTCAATATCTTGATACTCAGAGGAGAAAAACCAGAGATGAGGAGATAGAAATGGGACAGCAATGAGGCACCTATATCAGTGGGACTCAGCAAAAATAGAAAGGCAACCTTGAGGCGTTGAAGAGTTGGCAGAATCCTGAGCATCTGAGTTGTGCCGTTAGTACAACTGGGTCCTGATGATGAGGGACTGAACCAGTCACATCAGGGTCTGTCCATACGAGAACATGTCCTTGCTGAACAAACAAACCACTGTTACTGAGGCAAAGAAACCCAATTTTCCTTAAGATCCAAGTCTTGCTTACATATCTGACCACAACTTTTCCCTCTCCTCACTCCATACACTATTTTTCACACAAAACTCAGCAGTTTTAGGAACCAAATGGGTCATGTTCTTTTATATCTCATCACCTTATACTTGCTTTTCTCTCCATGAGCAAGGAAGTCACCCCTTCTCCCCACCCCATTGGTTTTGCTTCTATTCATGATCAATATTAGGTCACAGTTTTGAAGTGGTTTCTTTTTCAATTTATCAAAACTGCTTCAGAGGTTCTGTTCATTTGGTCTCAGAGTAAGTATGTAACCTGTATTATAACACCCATCGTTGTATTGCAGTTGCTTGTGTAACTAATTGCCCGTATCCAGCACTAGACTACAAAGTCTTTGAAGTCAGAGACTGCATCTCATTTACACAGTAATCACACCTGCTACTACATGTGGCATTAGCCTATAAGTAATATATACTAGATGAATAACTGAACAATCAAGTTCCTGAAATAGTAGAGTTAAAAACAATAGGAAATGCATTACATAGAATAAATATTTACTTTGCTGCAGAAGGTAATGCAACTAAGGTACCATTTTACCCCCGAATCTTAGGTTGTTTGGGGGAAGAATAAGAAAAAAGCATGGTTGCTCACAACCAAATAACCTCTTTGGAAAGTACTCAGACATGACATTTCCAGACATGTGTGGACAAGCCCACTGCTCTATTGAGCTTCCTGGGAACGAAGCAAGATGTTGAGTCAAGCTAAATTCTTTATAAGTTGTGTTTTTTCCCAGAAGTGGACAGACTTTTACAAATATAAGGTCCTTTTCCTAGCGCTCTTTATCCAAGTAAACCCAGACCAATTTTTGAGGATGCAAGAGGACAGACTAAGAAACTTCATTGAGTCATAAAAAGTTGGTTTTATGTCCCTCTATCCTGAAGAAAATTCCTTTCAACTACCCCTTGTGAAGGTGCTTTTAGATCAAGGCTAAAACTAGTAAATTTGTTTAAATTTATTCATTTTAGACAGAGGGGATGGGAGGGAGAATGAGAGAGAGAAACATCAATGTGTGGTTGCCTTTTGCATGCCCCTCCTGGAGACCTGGCTCACTATAGGGAATCGGTCCATGTGGCAATGGTGAATGTAGCTCAGCACTGGCTCAGAAAACTGACAGGCATGAGGTGGCACACAGGAGCTAGGCCTACAGATTGGTTTTCCCATGGGGAAAAAAGCCTGCATTTTATCTAAACTGCCTTGAGGTTTGCTTTTGTTAAGACTCCCTCCCCCTGAATTAAAGCAGCAAACGTTTAATGCATATTTTTGAAGTGACTTTCTAAAGTCTGTGCTAAACCTCCAAAGGACAGCGTGTAACCAGTTCAACCATTTTTTTCCATCACATTTGCAACATCCTTTTCTTTGTTATTCATAAGAAGTAATCAGCAACATCCTTTGCTTTCTTATCTGTAAAAGGTAATCACCTAAAGCAAACCTGAGCATAATGAATGAGGACCTTCCTTGATGTGATGCTCCCAGAAAAGCAATAAAAACCTGTCCAGGCCAGGGTCGGGGCTCTCTCTCACTCAGAGAGGGGCCATGCCATCACTTTTCTTCGCAGGACTTCTGCAGTCCACGTGAATTTGTTTTGTCACATCCACAACACCACAGGCACTGCTGGTAGGAGTCCACATCAGCTTGCAATCCAGGAATGTGCCCTGACTGGGAATTGAACTGGCAACCCTTTGGTTCACAGGCCAGCATTCAGTCCATTGAGGTACACCAGCCAGGGCCAAAACTGGTAAATGTTTGAACCATCAACTTCATCACTACTTAGATACATGAACTTGGAGATGCCGCTGAGATTCCTCATCTGTGAAATGAAGACATTATTACTTATCTAATTGCCATGAGAATCAATTACACACATATACACACAGTAGCCCTAATATCGATTAAATTAAAGTGATATTTAAGAAGCTAGCTGGGGTCACTACACAAATTTTTCAATAAAGGAAGTGTTCCCCCCAAACTACAAATGTTCACATTCTAAAACTTCATTGCTCTTGATCTAATTTTCAATCTTTTTTTTTTTTTGGTAAAGAATTTAAATCCTATGTCAGTATTTAAAATAGTTTTTTCTTAAGTGTTCTAAAATTCTATAGAGTATAAGACACTCCATACTATAGATTTTCAACTTGAAAGGGCAATTTTAATTCTAATACAGTCAGATTTTGATCTGGAATTTTAATTATAGCAAACCGTAACTTGAACTGATGTCATTTCTATAGTTACATTATGTGCTGTCATCTGGCTGAACTTGGAATTTCAGAAACCAATCTTTTTTAAGAATGCCTGTAAGGCAAAGGAGATTTTTAGGAAATGATGGCTGGTTGAATGTCTGCCATTTCGAAGCCAATCGTCTGATAGAAATGAGAAATGAGAACTGTAGTCCTTGGAGTAGATGATAATTCACCAGCTTAAAAGTTAAGCCGGGAAGTTTACATTAAGTTGACTTTATCAGATATGTGGGTGTTACTAAACCTGTTTTATGCATGTAGGAACTGGAACTCTGAAAGGTTAAGAGCCACCCAAAAATTAGGTGTCTGAACCAGAGTTTGAACCCACATGTTCTTTCCATGAAAGCATACATTCCTGACCTTTCCATTAAGGTTACTTCATCCACTGCAACTAAGTGGTCCCAGTGAACCACTTCCTGGAACATCAGCACATCTTCATTTTACCACTTCAGTGTCCTGTCTAAGATGTGTTGTTTCCCTTTACCTTTCTTTGGCAAAGTCCTCCCATTCTTCACTGCCCTGCTCAAGTCCAAGTGCTTATGAAGGACTCTGCCCTTATGTCCCTGGTGGATTTAACATCTCAGTGCCATTTACCTGTTCTGTAATGTGGTCAGGTCCTTAAGTTGCTTTCATCTGATAGACCAAACTCTTTACTTGATCAATATTTGTGGAACAGAATGAAAGGGTTCCTTCTGTGTACCATACCTTAGAAGAAATCCTTTGAAAAGTTGTACTATACTCCTTGAGAACAGTAATTGTTCCTGGAAACTTTTAAAAATGCTTAGAAAATAACTTCTCATAAAATGTGCTCCCAATAAAAGCTCAACAAGATTATCTCCTCTCTTATCACTACAGCACATATAAATTTCCTAAAGAAATGGCTGTGCCATAAAAGAATAGTCGTAAACGACCTTACTGTAACAGCTGCTAGATGGCACTGTGATAAAGTATCTGTAAATAGAAAGGAAAACAACCGATAATGTATCAAACTGAGAAGCTCTGCTGCTTAAAAATATTTCAAAACATGTTTTGAAACAGACCTCTTTTTAAAGAAAATAAATTATTTGAAAGAGCTAATAAAACTTCAATTATGCCGAAAATGTGATAAGAAGCCAATTACAGAAGTCTGATGACTCAGGTTTGCTCACAGAAGGTGGCCGGAAGGTTGCAGATTGTGGAATTTCCTCTGACCTAATACAAGAATAGGGTGCACATGATCCCCACTGCGGGGATAATATAAAAAGCCATGGGAGCTCTTCATCCAACACAAGTCCTTGGGGACAACCAAGCTCACAGGCGTCTAGGACGGGAGCCAGTAAGACACCTCGTGTAAACATGACTTCCAAGCTGGCTGTGGCTCTCCTGGCAGCTTTCATGCTTTCCACAGCTCTGTGTGAAGGTGAGCACGCTTTTCGGATCCACAGTTTTCCTTGGGCTTAAATGTGATCCTTAGGTAACGAGAGTATCTTTAATGCTTTGATAAAAATAACATTTTTATTCAGGAAAAGAAAATAATTGTCAGCTAATGTCTATTAAATTGGAGTTTCAATGCTTTAGGCTGTATCTATAGAACAATTAGAAAAGTATGATTTTTTTATTAATATGTGCATTTATTCTTATCATTCATACTCCGTAGTATGAATTTACTTAATATAAATCTATAATTTAGAGTGTATCTTATTGGGGGCCACAGTTATCCATACTCTCTATTGATGTCGAGAAAGAGAACCAGGTAATTTTATTCCATGTACTACTTCAATGGCAAGCTTCAGACATCGATCAATTCCTGTTTGGTTTAACGATACCCTGACAAATCATAGACCTTCTCGGGATCCCATTTATGAAACAAATGCAGTCAGTTCAGAATATGTGTAGTATATAGTTTAATTTTTCTTTTGAGCATTAAGGATTTTTTTTAAGGTAGAAGACATCTTTGTGCAACTTTATATGTTTCTATTAATTCTTTCTGAAGGCAATTTTCCTACTGGTGAATCTTAGTTTTCATACTATAAATAGCATTGTGATATCAGAGAGGATTATGCAATTATTAAGTGGAAAAAAGATATCACAAGGATGTCAACATGGCACGAACTCCAAGTCTTTATGTAGAAAATCTTTCAATGTTGTCAGAGATGACTGTTTTTAAAACAAAGAAAAACTGAGGTCAGGCACAATGACAATATCCAGCCTTTAATTTCAAGAATGAGTTGGCTAAAGATGTCGTGTTTACTAAACACAGTGACCAAGTTATTGTATTGGGATTAAAGAGGAAGTGGTTAGCAGAGCTGTACCTATCGGTGAGATCAGCCTTTAATTGTTTTGATTTTTTTCACAGCTGTAGTTCTGTCAAGAATAAGTCAAGAACTTCGATGCCAGTGCATCAAGACTCACTCTACAGCCTTCCATCCCAGATATATAAAAGAACTGAAAGTTATTGAGAGTGGACCACACTGTCCCAATTCAGAAATCATGTAAGTACTTCCAAATGTGTTTAGATATTTTACTTTAGTAAACCTAGAGCTGAGGAAGCTAGAAGTACCCAGCTTATTTCTAGGTACTAGGAATACTGCAGTGAGCTAAAAAAAAGGCAGCTGAGCTGGACTAGCTTTTGTTGCTTCTTCACACCTTCCTGGGAGCACGCTGCTGGCCCAGTTTCTTCTGCCATGCTTTATAGCAACGATCTTAACCTATTTGCTGACAAAATTATTGTGAGTTCTTTGTCTGCGTGGCATTTAAATATGGTAACTTCCATGATTCATAACCTGTACTTAAGGGACAATAACTTGAATGGCAAAGGGAGGTCTGAAACCCCTCAATATTTACTTTAATCACATCCCTCTCATTTCAGTGTAAAGCTCTCAAATGGAAAAGAGGTCTGCCTTGACCCCAAAGAAAAGTGGGTGCAGAAAATTGTGCAGGTATTTTTGAAGAGGTAAGTTGGTTTTTATAAAACAATTTAGATTTTCATTTATTTTGAGATATACAGTCCAAAAGTCAGCCTATAAATTTCCTGCTGTTGCTCAAAATCTTTTTGGGGTAACTGCCTCTTTAATTAAAAAGAAATAGCAGCAATAGTGGTTTCTTGTACTCAGGACTGGGAAAACCACACATCTCATTTGTCCAGGGAAGTCTGGGTTTATAAGCCTGTTCCCTGTGTCATTTTTATGGTTCCTTTCCATTTTCAGAAGTGTGCTGGTTTGGATGATAACTTATCCAGTCTCTCTATTTATAGTTGAAAGTATAGAACATTTCTAACACATGCTACCTAAAACTATATTAGTTTCTGCATTAAAAATAAGAACCATACTTTACTCCTTACTAGAACATTGTTAATTTTTAAATTTCATTTTAATTATTTTCAGAGCTGAGAAGCAAGGTCAATGAAAGAAAAAAGCATTCTCCATGGTTTCCAAGAATTCCTCAGTAAAGATGCCAATGAAACTTCAAACAAATCTACTTCAGTGCTTCACGGACTATGTGTGGCTGGTGCAGAGGCACCAGATAGAATACAGGATGCCCAGTTCAGTTTGAATATTAAGTAAAACAATGGATAGTTTTTCACTGTCTCATGCAATATCTAGGTCATTTATATTAAAAAAGAAAACTAATTGTTTACTAGAAATTCAAATTTAGCCGGACATCCTGTATACTCTCTCTCTATTTTTTGGTTAAATATTATTAACACTAGTCTGCTAGCCAAGATCCATGAACCCTTTTAACTGTGCCTCGGTTTTTTCTTTAGAAGAAAAAGTAGCAGCCACCATCTTGCCTCTCAGAGCTGTGAGGACATTCGGAAGTAATTTAACTCTTGTTCATGATCACATAAATTATTTGCAAGTGTAACTTATTCACCTATTTATTATTTATATATTTATTGAAGCATCAAATATAGTTATACCTGAGCATGAATTTGGAAATTGAGATAGTATAATGATGATTGTAAATTTATATTTGTTTTAGATATTAAATAATAGAGAACTGTCTTGATCAAAGTTTTATTTTGATCAAACTTGCTAGATTTAGCAAAATTAAAAACAAAGAAATACAATGCCCTGTTATTTTTATTCCAGGTAAACAATGAATAATGTTTCAGTCTAAATACATCATTATTTATGTAAAATGTTAAATAAACTGGCAATCCTGCTTTGGACACTCCCCGCGTGTGGTCCCCTTGCCGCTGGGGTGGTTATGCGGCTCTTTGTTGGGTCACCAGGGTCCTGAGTTAGGGCTATCTTTCTCAAAACAGCAAAAACTCACCAGGCAATATTAGCAAAGTAACTTCTTGGTGGTTAAAAGTTTTGTATTATGTATAAATAGCTTCTCATAACTTTATTTAAATAATTGTGTGTTTTAACACTCACTTGAAGATACTGTTATGTATTTGGAAAGAAAATTTTTTCTACCGTTTTGTTCATATGGAAATATAACTGTGAGTCTAAAACAATTACAATAAAATTTATTATCAAAGTCATCAGGTATTGGTCTTTCTTTGGTACTTTTAAAAATAATTGTTTCGCATTTTTGGTTGTATTAAAAACATATGATTTAGCCCTGGCTGGTGTTGCTCAATGGATTGAGCGCGGGCTGGGAACCAGAGGGTCCCAGTTCGATTCCCAGTCAGGGCACATGCCTGGGTTGCAGGCCAGGTCCCCAGTGGGGGCCATGTGAGAGGCAACCATACATTGCTGTTTCTCTCCCTCTCTGTTTCCCTCCCCTCCCCGCTCTCTAAAAATAAAGAAAAATAAAATCTTAAAAAAAACAAAAACGTATGATTTAGAAAACATAGTGCTTCCCCTGAGTGTTCTGTATATTATGTGAAAAGTGACAAATTTTATTTGTAGAAAAATAGCTTTCTAGAGATGTCTGCAAACAGGAGTATTTTCCATAGAACAATGGAAATTTCCTCAACTCCCGTTGAATGCCATTTTGCTAATACGGCCGACTTCAGATTTTCTGAACCAGCCCAGCTGTTCACACAGCTTAGGCTATCAGCCCAGGTGTCCGTGAGGTGAAGAGGGCACACATGATACGGTGCTTCTTAGCTAATTAAGGAGTAAAACTGACACCTATGAGGCAAAGAAGTTCAAAATATGAATAAGACCAAGCATACTGGAAAAAAATCAAACAAAACTCTTAGTAAAAACTAAGTAAAAACTTAGTAAACACTAAATAATTTAACTAGAAAACTCAGTGGATGAGTTTTATAACAGATTAGACACAGCTAAAAAGAAAATTGGAGATCTAGGAAATAAAGCCACATAACTTTATCTGGAATTTATGCAATAGATAAAAGTTAGTAAATTTAACAAAGAAATGGAAAGACGTGGAGAAAACAGGGATAAGTTCTCCTCAGGGTCGAACTGGAGTTTTACAAACAGTAGAGAGAGTCAGAGACAAGATTTAAACCGACAGGGGCTGAAAAATTTCCAGAAATGATGAAAAGTAACAATCACAGTTTCAAGGAATCCATTTAACCAATACTTACATTTACATTCCTAATAAAAAACAAAAACAAAAACAAGGATCTTAGAACTTTGATTCATACTTGTCCACCTCCAAGACCATTTGCTACTGCTGTTGGGCATTTTCAACCCACTCTGTTTTAAAACTCCACACTGGGGAGTGAGGGAGCGGGCCCTCTGTTATTTTCTCTCTACTCAGTTGAAATTGGAACCTACTTCTCCCGTGTCACTTAGCTCCTTACAATCACTCTGCAAACCTGCCGCTGCCATTCTATGGGTCAACGTTATCTCTAGTGCAGAATGAAGCCCGTTCTCTTTTCTAATTTCCAGTGCACATTTACACCGGAAAAGTGTGCAACTCCATAGAGTTAGTAAAAAATTTATAGGTGATACACAAGCAGAAGCCAACTGGAAACTCAGCCTCAATATTTTTTATTCTTAGAAACACTGTTCCCATGAGTGGTGATTTCTCCCTCCCTATGTTCCTCTCAGGTCATGTGGTGGGGCTGCTTCTTCTTCCTCAGAGCTCTGCCTAAATTTCATTTCCATATTCTCCTCTTTAATTTCAAGTTCCCTTGTCCTACCCTCCTTTGCAGCCTTTTATCTTGTGGATCTTACACATAGGAATAAAACAATTTTTAAAAAGAGTTTGCTCTCATCTCTCAGATCAGCTGTGACCACTGCAGGGTTAATAAAATATTGTAGGAGAGATACAGGGCTCTTCAGAGGAGATATCAAGGAGTTGTCTAACTTAACTGGCCTAGGTTTCTCTAAGAAACCTAAGCTAGAGTGTGAAGGATGAGTAGGAGTTAGACACACAAAGGGAAGAAGAATGTGTGGGAAAGAGAAGTCTAGACAGCAGAGAAGTATTTGTAAGCAATAGCATGACATGATTTGAGAAGTGAAAAAGTTCATTGTGACTGGATTTGACACTGAAACAGAACAAGTACTAACAGATGAAGTTATGCTAAATGGACTATAGAATGCTCTAAAGGGCTTAGATTTGAAACTGAAACCTTCTAGCGGATTCCAATTACCCTCATTTTAACTTCTGAACATTATAGGCCATTCTTTCTGGTTTTCCTTCCAGAAGGAAGTGGGGAGCCATGAAAGCAAATCAAAAGTCTGAGTTGCTAGCTTTTGAATGATATTTGGAAATCAAATTATAAAAAAATTCCCAACTTTATATAAAACCTATTAATGTGTTAAGTACACTTCTTTAATATGATCTGTGTCCAATCTTGAACGCAAAGTGAGGACATCCAAAAGGCAATTAATTGGATCAAATGGATATTAGGCATTACTTCCACAAGCCAAAACGGAAGAGCAAAGAGTGAGAGAGTGTGAGAACAAGAGTGAGAGAGAAGCAAAAGCCAGTCACTTTGCTGCACTGACAATTTTTACTTAATTTTGCCTCAATGACATTAGTGAAATTGTTATACAGACACAAGTTTGATTTATATAGACCCAGAGTTAGACACAAACTTAAACATGCAATCTATCACCTCATACTTCTAATCCATTTGTATGGATTACAAATTATGAACCTAATTTTACTAAGTAGTAACAGCACTGTAAAGATACACAAACACAGTAAAGGAGGTATGAAGAGATAATAAAGAGTGTTCACCTTAAAACTGCATTAATTGTAAAATTCTATAATACTTATATTTCACATACAACATACAAAATTAGGTGATTTTCATAATTGCCTTTTTTGGTTTGCTAGAGATGCATCAAGAGATAGACTCATGGGTTGAAGTCACCTAAGAATAATTCTTCATTCTCAAAATTTTGGTAAATGTACTTATTTACTGTAATACTTTGCCATCCAGGCTATGTTTGGAAAAGTCATAAGAAAAAACTAAAAAAACTAGTTTGCTTTTTTTCTTCTGGTAGTGACATTGCCAGCAAAAAATGCTTATTGACTGTATTAACTCTGCAATAACAAAAAAAAAGGCTTAAGAAATCAGTAGTTTCTCCATTTGACTTAAAAAGACAGCCAGACCACAACTGCCTCAAGTTTGATAAACATCAGCTAAATTTTCAAAGAACACACAAAACAAATATGGGATTTTAAAATGTAAATACCAGGCCGTTTCCTTCCCACAAAATTTACTGATGGGGCAATCAGGAATTCTCCAAAACATCACTTAAGCATCAAATAACCCAGCTCTTACTGAGTGTAGACTGAGGCCTTTCCATGCCCCTTCATTCCCATCGATGAAAATCACGTTGGAAAAATATCTGCCTACCATGTATCATCTCCGCATAGACAGACGTAAAAAGCAGAGCATGCTGGAAGATTAAGACAGGAAACATTCATAGATACTTCCACTCAAAGTCTGCTCTAGATGTATCTGGAGGAAGGCTCCGATAGCTATTCCCTGCCTTTGTCAGCTGAAAGGGCCTGAAAGCAACGGCGGTCTAGTAGCAACAGCGCACCTAGTACCCCGATCTTGGTTTCTAAGACCATTTCCTAATCAAAAGAACCAGGGATTTTTTGTGAAGTGTCTAGGGAAGGAAATATATAAGATGAATCCTGAGCATTTTCCAGCATCAGAAAATAAGAAATGCCTCCCTCTGAAAAAGATTATGGAGGGTATGTCAAAATGGAACAGAACCAACAAAAACCTAGAACAATAGCCAAAATGTAACAACTTAAGAACAAAATAAGTAAAGTAATATACAGGGTCTAACACAATTAATGTCTCCCTTTTATTACAAAATCTTTTACTATAAAATCATAAGAATGTAATTCTGTAACATAACAATATCACAGTCAAGCACACCAGATGACATTGTGGGTGAAACGTTCAAATTAAAACAATGAATTATTACATCCACATTATTAGCCTGCCAACCACACTCAAGCAAGCATTATTCTGCCAGACCCTGTATTATAAGCCAAAACACGAAGCAAATATTTTTGAGTCTATCCTGATATGAATGCATGTTGGGTTAGATAGCTAAATGGAGGAGAATACATCCATCTCCCATGCAGAAGAATTCCAAATGACTTACACAGGTACTCCTTCCTCAAGGGCCTAGAGTACAACCATATACTTGTGAAGTGTAGACTTCCCATGGGGTCTTCTTTCCAAAAAATACGATATGGAAGGGAGAAGTCGAGGAGTAACTTTATAGCAGAGAAAGCTGAAAAACACTAAGTTAGCTCAGGTCAACATCAACAGTGACCAATCATATTAGTAGAATGTAATGATGTAATGAAAATGGCACTTCATCCCTGAGATCTTGCTGCTGAAAACCCGTGATCTCAGTCTAATCACGAGAACAATATCGAATACATCAGTGCTCCTCAAAACTGCCGAAGTCATCTTAAACAAGGAAAGTCAGAAACAGTAACACCTAAGCGGGCCTAAGGAGACATGACAACTAAATGTAATGCATCCTGGATTGATCCTAGAACAGAAAAAGATGGCATTAGGTAAATATGAAAACCTGAATAAAATATGGTCTTTGGTTAATATTAGTCTTAGTTGGGGCTGCTATAAAAAACAACCCGTAGACTGTGTGGCAGACAAACAGACATTTATTTTTTATAGCTCCGGAGGTTGGAAATTCACGCCAGCATGGTGGGATCCTAGAGAGGATCCTCTTCCCGGTTTCAGTCTGCCAATTTCTGGTTGTAATTCCATATGGTGGAAAGCAGAGTCTGAGCAAGCTCTCCTGCCGCTTATCATGAGGGCACTAAACCCATTCAGGAGGGCTCCGCTCTCAGGACCTAAATTCCTGCCAAAGGCCTCATCTCTTACTGCCATTGCATTGGAGTTAGGATTCCCACATACACATTTGTGGGGGGGGGGGCGTCAAACATTCAGTTCATAACAATAATGTATCAATATTAGGACATTGATTATAATAATGTACCCTACTAATGTAAGATGTTAACAATAGTGGGAACTGGGTGTGGGACATGTGGATGCTCTGTAATATCTTCTCAATATTTCTGTAAATTTAAAGCTATTCTTGAAAAATGTCTCTTTGAAAAAAAAAATAAAAATGGGACCCAAAGTAAAGAAACAAACCTGCAGCATAGAGTACCCTGTTTCCTGGCAGTAACAATGAACCTGGCACATAGGCTTGAAGCTGGTGTGTGGAGGGCATGTCTCTTAGAAAACACAGGCAGTAAAATCTCAGATATTGTAGCAATATTTTATCTGATATATCTCCTCAGGCAAGGGAAACAAAAGAAAAAAATAAACAAATGGGACTACATCAAATGAAATTGTTTTTGCCCAGCAAAGGAAACCATCAACAAAATAAAAAGACAACCCAGAGAATGGGAGAACATAGTCGCAGATACATCTGATATGGGTTTCATATCCGAAATATATAAAGAACTTATAAAACTCAACACCAAAAAAAAAAAAAACAATTCCAAAACATCCAATTTAAAAATTCAGGCCAAAGGACGTGAATAGACACTTTTCCGAAGAGGACATACAGAGGGCCAATAGACATGTGAAAAGATGCTCCAATCATCTTAGAGGTGCAGATTAAAGCCACAGTGAGATATCTCCTCACACTGGTCAGAATGGCTACCATCAATAAATCAACAAACAACAACTGCTGGTGAGGATGTGGAGAAAGGGAACCCTTTTGCACTGTTAGTGAGAATGCAGATTGGTGCAGCCACTGTGGAAAACAGTAAAGAGATCCCTCAAATGCCTCACTTCTTGACGATAGAGCCCTACAGAACTTGGAACCCTGGTAACCAGGCAGCCACATTCTAAACCTGCCCATACAGGGCTTGTTTGGCTGGAGACTTTGACTCCCGACAGAATGTTTTCATGTTGCCTGCCTGTGTCCCGAGGCCGTGGCCATTAAAGAGGTAGCAGTTGGTGATCACACATTCCTCAATGGCTGCCTCTGGGGCTGCACTCATCTCAGATACCTGTGGCTATATTCAAGGCAGGACCCAGAGGTAACACAGGATGGCCTAGGGCAGGTTTTTTTAGGTCAGACCACCACTCAGATCCCACCTGAGCAGCCCTATGTCCCTTCCCCTTGTGTGTGTGTGTGTGTGTGTGTGTGTGCAGGTGTGTGTAGAGGAAGGTTCACATGGGGAGGGTCTGCTGGAGCAGGAACAGTCTCGGGGTGGGGTGAGGGGGATGTTCAGAAGCCTGGTGCACCGGTCATGTTCAGGTCAAGGCTGGCCGGGTGGATACAGAGTGTGGGTGACACCCTCTACATCCCCCAGGGCCAGAGCAGACGCAAGGTGACTGTGGCCACTGGGGGTCTGGGAAACCAGGGCCAACACCACCCCCAAAGCTGCTGGACTCCACAGCCAGCTCACCATTTCCGGCTGCAGCCCACTGTAAACACACACAGCCAGATGACCTGGGGCCCCAGGAGGCAGAGCCCAAGGGTAAGAAGGTCAGGGGGAGGTTGGGATGGATTGGGGGGGAGCTTATGGGGAGGGACCTGTGCCAGACACACAGGGAGCACCCACAGTGGCTGGCCAGGAGCAAAGACTGGCCCCAGACCACCCGAGTGCTGGAATGCCTGTGGGGGGACATCTTGAGGTGGGTCCTGGGCTCTGGCTGTGGTCTGTCTTTGGTGGGGCACATGGAAATGCCGGCACGAAGGTGATTTTTTTCTCCTCTTGCAATCCCAGGACCAGCCCAGGAGGCAGAGCCAGCTCTTGCTTCAACACCTATCACACTTCCTGAGGAGCTCAAAGCAAGGGTGGACCAGGAGGCCACTTCAGACCTGGAGGAGTGTCCGCCTCCAGTGGTAGTGCCACCTCCAGCGTCGCTCCAGCTGCAGCTCTGGAGCCCGGGCTGGCCTCTGCAGCATCTCCTGACCTGACTGAGACCCCACCACCACTGCCTGAAGGGCCCTTCCGGGACCTTGCCCTGTTCCTACCACAGCAGAGGAGCTGCCTCTGCAAAATGCATCAGGGCCAACTCTAGTGCTGCCTATTGCACCTGGTGAATTTGTTTTACCTGCACTCTTGGACCTGTTTCTTTTATTTGCTTTCATTGTTATGATTTCCTTTCTCCACGGCATTATTCAGTTTTCTATTTTTAACTTTTATTATTTGCGATTCTTTTGCGTTTTTGTCTTGTATTCTTTTCTCTTTTCTTTTCTTATCCTTTGTTTTTCCATGGCATGATTCATTTTAAATAATAAAAGTCTTGTTTGTATTTTAAATGTGCGCCATTGTTGAGCATGACAGACATTCACGATGCTTTGCACACATCACCACCACTATCTAGTTGCAGGACGCTCCACCACCCCAAAGGGAGACCCTGCAACAGAAGGACTCACCCCCCACTCTTCCTGCCCCTGGCCACCCCTGACCTGCTCTCTGTCTCTGTTCCTTTACCTATTCTGGGAGCTTCCTATCCATGGAATCTTACAATAGGCACATTTTTATATCCACTCACATATTTTGTTTGTTTTTATCTAAAATAGCATTTGGATTATTTCAAAGGAAAATTCAAGATGGATTAGTGATAATAGGTTAAAAAAAAAAGAAAATTCCTTTCAGTATGTGTGTTAGTAATCTTGGGGTAGAGACTGCTGTGCTAAGTGTGACCCTAAGGGCCAGAAGCCAGTCAGGACTGTTCCCAAAAGTTCAGGAGCAGGGATGTCTTTGAAGCTCATTTTACCAGGCCAGCATTATCCTAACACTAAAACCAGATAAAGACAACTGCAAAGAGAGAAAATCGTACAACGATACCCCTGGTGAACGTAGAAAGGGGAACCGAGAAAACCATCCCATTTATAATTGAATAAAAAAAAAACAATAAAACATAGGAATATAGTTAACCAAGGATGTAAAACACAAGTACTTGGAAAAATATGACATTGAAGAAAGTAATTTAAGAAAATACAAATAAATGGAAGTATATACCACCTTTAGGGATAGGGAGAATTAACATCATTGAAATGTGCAAGCTACCCAAAGCAATCTATAGTTTCAATGCAATTCCCATCAAAATTTCAATGACATATTTCATAAAATTAGAAGAAATATTTCAAAAGTTTACATGGAACCACAAAAGGCCCCACATGGCAATAGCGATCCTGAGAAAGAACAAAGTTGGAGGAATCACGCTACCTAGTATCAAACTATAAGGTCATAGTAATCAAGTAATCAAACAGCATGGTACTGGCATAAAAACAGACACATATCAATGGAACAGAATAGAGATCCCAGAAATAAACCCACACCTTTATAGTCAATATTTGACAGAAGAAGCAAGCACATACAATGGGCTAAAGATAGTTTATTCAATAAATGATGTTGGGAAAATTGGACAGATACGTGCAGAAAAATGAAACCAGACCACCTTCTTATGCTACACACAAGAATAAATTTAAATGGGTTAAAGATTAAATGTCAGCCTCAAAACCATAAAAATCCTAGAATGGGGTCCCCAACCTCTGGGCCATGGACAGGTACTGGTCTGGGTCTGTTAGGAACCTGGCTGCACAGTAGGAGGTGAGCTTGAATGTAATGTACTTGAATCATCCCAAAACCATCTCCCTCAACCCTGGTCCATGGAAAAATCATCTTCCATGAAATCAGTCCCTGGTGTCCAAAAGGCTGGGACCGCTGCCTTAGGCAGTGATGAAGCTAAGATTACTATAAACTGCATCTGTACAACTTTTTTTTTTGTCCTAAAATGTCCTAATTTTGTTTTTTTATTACTTTATTGTTCTTCAATTACATTTGTCTGCATTTTCTCCCCTCCCTCCCCCCACCTCATCCAAACCCACCTCCCTCCCCACATCTGTACAACTTTGACTTCCTTTCCATGAAGTCTGCTATGAGAGTATGCTGAGCTTTGAGACCTTGTCAAATATCTAGACATATTTATCAAGAACAGACTGAGAGAGATATTCTAGAAATATTATATGTGGAGTAGACAAAGGTGAGGAATAGTCAATGGAATTTGGATAAGTTATACTGGATTCCCAACTTGAGAAACATCAGTCTGAATTCAAGCCTGTCCAATGTGTCTACCTTTTTTATCCAAGTTAGGAAAGTTTTATGTAACTTTAAAAATCATCTATCCATTATCTATCTATCCATCATCTATCTATCTTTCTATCTAAACCTGCATTTTGTGTTAAATGCTTTTTATTGTGATACCTAGCAAATTATTCCATTTTAACAATTTTTATCTAGTTCAATGGCATTAAATACATTCGCATTGCTGCACAAACATCACATTCCACATCTCCAGAAATTAAAACTCTGTACCCACTAGACCACAACTCCCCATTGCTCCTCTTCTTCCAGTCCCTGGCAATCACCTTTCTATTTTTCTGTAGCTATGAATTTGAATCATACAATATTTGTCCTTTTGTGACTGGTTTATTTCACTTAGCATTATGTCCTCAAGGTTCATCCATATTGTACCATATGTCAGAATTTTGCAGCTTTTTAAGGCTGAATACTACTTCATTGTATGTATATGACGTACTTCATTTAACCTTTTTTCCATCATGGACATGCTCTTTTGGCTAGTGTGAATAATTCTATGAATGTAAATTATAAATAATGCTGTGAATGTTGGTGAACAAATATCTGTTCAAGTCCTTGCTTTCAATTATTTTTGGTGTATAGCCAGAGGTGGAATTGCTAGGTCATACGGCAGTTTTAATTTTTGAGGAAATGCAATACTGTTTTCCTCAGCAGCTGAACCACTTTGTATTCCCACTAAGAATGCACAATATTTCAAATTTCTCTGCATTCTCACCAACACTTTTTTCCCTTCCTTCTTTCTTTTTTCTCTCCTGTCCTTTCTCTTTTTCCCTCTTTCTTTTCTTTTTTCCTTCCTTTCCTTCTTTCCTTCCTTCCTTCCTTCCTTCCTTCCTTCCTTCCTTCCTTCCTTCCTTCCTTCCTTCTTTCCTTTTCTTCCTATCTTATTGGCAATTCATGTGTACATCTTGGAGAAACATCTGTCTGAAGTCCTTTCCTCATTTTTGGTTGTTTCCTTGTTATTGTTGTTGAGTTGTAAGAGTTCTTTATATATTTTAGATTTAGTCCCTTACCAGATATATGATTTGCAAATATTTTCTCTTATTCAATGTGTTGCCTCTTTACTCTGTTGATAGTCCTTTGATACACAAAAATGTTCAATTTTCATGAAATCCAATTCACTAATTTTTTTGTTATTGCCGGTGCTTTTGGTATCATATGTGTTAAAGCTTTTGTAATATTAGCTCTTTTCTCAATTTGATCTAAAGAATTTGTATGTTATGATGTTCTGGACTTTAAGGAAAACCTTTCTTTATGAAGAAGCAGAAAATCTTGAGAACCAAAATGCAAAGAGTTCCTGAATCCATATGGGACCACTCTCTTGCTCATGGGTGCTTGATTTATAATGCAAGGACCAAGAACTCACAAGAAAAATACACAGTTGATGAATAAGCTCCCTGAGAAGACTATTCTCTCTCTCTCTCTCTCTCTTTCCTGAATTTCCCTTGCCAGTGATCATTGGATGTGGGCTGTTATGGTGTGGCAGAGAGTATAAGAAAAATATTGTCATGTAAAAGTATTGTAATCTGTGCAAAGATTTTTAAAAGTTTAAAGTTTTGACTTGGGCTTGCAATGTACTGTATTTTTCAGACTATAAGATGTACCAGACCATAAGATGCACCTAGGTTTTAGAGGAGGAAAATAGGAAAAAAAATTTTTGAAGCAAAAAATGTGGTAAAATACTTAATAACATAAATAACATAATATTTCACCAATGCGAGCTAGGTAAGATACATTCAGACTATAAGATGCACCCCCATTTTCCTCCCATTGGGGGAAAAAGTGAGTGCATCTTATAGTCTGAAAAATACTGTACCATTTCCTAATTCCATGGTTTAGTCATCATGAGACCTTGATAATTTTTCAAGATTCTACAATGCTGACCAATTTTTACTTTTACTATATTCATCTAGAAGCTTGAGGAAGTCACAGATACTGAGAGGATATACTGCTAATAACAATAGTAACTTATTTCTAAATTCTGAATTTCTGTGACAATGGTGACTAAACAATGCTAAGCGTTTTATGTAAACACTGTATTATACAAAGTGTTAGTGACAAAGATACTTTTTAATAAAACATTTCAGTGTAAATATTCTTCGGAAATGTACTAATAGTCATGTTTTACTTTACATAGGAAAAGAACTATATGCATTAATAGTTGTTTCACCATTCGAAGACAAAGCATTGCCACTAAAAACTGCACATAAATAATACTAAATACTATAATTAAAACCATACAGAACATCTTCATGGGATTCCTTTTCAAAGGAGCCCATGAGCCATACGAAATTAAGCAAAATGATTTTTCTAAATGTAAAGAAGATATCCCTTATCTTATAAAATTCTAATATAAAAAGCTTACAACTTTTGAAGGTATAACAATAAAATATATATGTTATACACACACATGCATTGGATTCCCATGCCTGTTATTTAATTGGTACTTTTTATTCTTTCACTTTACTGTACTGCTTTGAGACAGATAACATTATCTTATTTTGTAATTGTTAAGGCTAAAAGTCATAAAATTTAAGGAAGTTGCTTAAGATAACCTTAAGCCAAGGTTTGGACTTCTTCTGGTCTCAAAACCAATCCTTTCATTTCATTATATCACAAGATCTTGTCAGGCCCACTCAAATCACTTTCATAAGAATTCATTATAAAACATCTATTATTCTCTGTGGTGGAAACTTCAGGTAACAGATATGAGTGAGTAAGCTTCAGTTCCTTTTCTTTAGAAGCATGGGGTAGAAAGTACAGTAGTCACAGGCACTATTATTTGACACGGGTACAGTCACATGTGCTATATCGCCCACACGCTGGCCCAGGCTGTACAACTCTGAGTCTTCATTGATGACTTTCATTTCTGAGTAAGGTTCTAGACCTGTAGCCATTACCTTTACAGCCTAGTTAGCTGTGACCCTCTTGCTCTTGTTCACTTGAGAACCATGTCAAAATCTCCTGTTCAAATCCTGTGAGATTTCACAACTACTCAATCTTCTGGGATAATCACAGTACAAATTCAAAATCTTAACCAGATTATCAATTAATTCCAGACTGTGTATGCATTTAGAAATTTGTCAAATTTGTCCTAGTTGGGGAGGAAAGAGGTCCATTGAAAACCATAAGGTCTTTATATCTCACTGATTCATCTCCCATACTCTCTAACTTTTCTCTGTCATCTCAAGTTTTTCCATCTTCTCACACAAAATAACTCTACTAATATCTCACACCCTTTGTAAAACTCACCTTTCCCCAATTTGCCCATTACAGTATTTTCAGCAAAACTTACAATTTTACTTATTATGGGGAATTCTGGTAAATAAAATAGTTTGTTTTCTTTATATATTTCTCTTCCCTCTCTTCCTCCCTTTTCTCCATTGTCTGAGGATATTGCATTTTATCAACTGAAAGGATTGATATTTAATTTAACTACAGTATAATCATACTCAACAACTATAATGATTAACTATGGGAAAGTATTAAAATGTACTACAGTGGATTTTCATTGCTGTAACTACTAAAAACACTAATATAGTACATAGGTCGAATAAGGGAATCCTATTTTTCCCTTATTTTTATTGTGATGTCAGTTGTGATGGTTGATATTACCTATTACAACTCTTTGTCTCATTAGATGACTTTTAAAAATGTTGACCCTTTTTATTAGGACTTTATATGTTATTTTTAAAAAGAATTTGAGTCTCTTCTTCTGTGATTGTTAAGTATTAATATCTTTTCTTTAAAAGAAACTAAAATCTGTCAAATATGAAGACTATAAAATATATAAAATAAATAAAACATACATTTGCATCCTTTGGGGATTTTTGTCAAGCATTGAATTATAATAATGCAGAGTTGGAAAGGTCATTAGTCATCATCTAATTACTTGTTTATGGTAACACAATCTGAAGAAATGTAGCTATGAAATTTACAAATCACTTATCTCCTTCTTGAGAAAAGTGACATGTGCCAGCCTGATAAAATAATTCTTACTGTAAGATTATAAAAATCCTCTCCAAGCACGTAGCCTGCATTAATTACAGTGAAAATGTGATTCTGGGTAAAAACATATCAGGAGAAGAGCAGGACTTAGTCTGAAATAATTTGATTATTAGTATACATTATTGCCTTGGGTCTTGTAAACAAGTTATGCAACCATGAGGAACGCTTACATTTCCTTTATTATTATTATTTTGGTATTCTTTTTTTGCTAGCTCTGGCCAAAATGTAGACTTTGTATTTGTAAGTCTAAAACCAAGGGGTAAAGAATTAGGGATCACTTGCATGTTAAGAAAAAGTAGAACTTTGCCCTGGATGGTATGGCTCAGTGGATTCAGTGGCAGCCTGAAAATCAAAGGGTCGCCAGTTTGATTCCCAGTCTAGGGCAAATGCCTGGGTTGTGAGCCAGGTCCCAATAGGGGGTGCGTGGGAGGCAATCACACATTGATGTTTCTCTCTCTCTCTTTCTCTCTCTCTTTCGCTCTCTAAAAAACAAATAAATAAAACCTTTCAAGAAAAGAAAAAAGAAAAAGCAGAACTAGGAAAACAAAAGACTTCAGAAACCTATTTCTGAGAGTCTTCCAGTTCTGAAGACAAATTCTAATGCTAGAGATGATAATATTTGTTTCCAAGTAAAAGTTTTATTAATATCTGATTTAATTTAATAAAGTGAATTTGAGTCCTTATGGAAACAAAAACTGGGTGCATTTATTGTACCCAGGACTAAATTCTGCTGTCTGGGATAGCAAAAATCTTACATGCCTGTTGCAAAGTCAACAGAATTGGGAATCACCTGGATGAACCTCTTGTTTTGGTAAGCCTCAGGGCAAAAGAATAGTAAAAATAAAGCATTTCTTCCACCCCATGTGTGGTAGTTATGGAATAAGTACAAGGACTTGTCCTAGCAGATCATTTCTAAAGAACACATGCAGTGTACTGTAGGTGCTAAAATTTGTATCCCTGTTCCATGACTAGAGTGCTACTTTATTAAGTAGTCATGATTTTCAAAAGGATTATATTTAGTTATTTCTAGAGAGAGAAAGGAGGGAGAAAGAGAGTGAGAGAAACATTGATGTGCAAGAGAAACATCAATTGGTTGCTTCTCACATGCTTCCAACCAGGGATCTGGCCCACAACCCAGACAGGTGCCCTGATCAGGTATCGAACCAACAACTTTTTGCCTTACAGGACAATGCCCAGTCCACTGAGCCACACCAGTCAGGGCAGTAAGTAATGATCTTATTCATCAATGACTGCAAAGAATTGGAAGAAGAATGGAAGGCAACTATTGCTCTACTCATACCAGAAAGACACAGAACTAAACAACATTTCTGATTCAAAGGGTTAGTGGAACTTAATAAAGGAGTAGACTAAGAATCAATAACAAGCATTCTTTGTGATACAATGGTTAAAAAGCAAAACAATTGGAGATCCATCTATGCAGCAATACAACTGTGCTGATTAAGAATGAGCGCCCCCATCAGAAAGGGTAGAATTCCAAGTATTGGTAAGAATGTGTAGCAACTGGACTTCTAAAACTTTGTTGATGGGGGTATAAATGGTTCATTTTAGAAAACTGGCAGCATCTACTAAAGCTGACTTACACATTACTTATGACACAGTAAGTCCTTTTTTAGGTAAACCCGATAGAAATATGCACATTTATTCCTAAAAAGACATCTAATAAAATGTTCACAGCAATGCTATTTGTAGTGGTGTTAAATTGGAAAGTACTGAGAATTCTATCAACAATAGAATATATACATTAATTATGATATATTCTACAGGATTGCAGTGTTGACAATAAACTATAATTATACACAAAAATATAGAATAAACTTCCGACATATTATTGAGTTCAAAAAGCCAGGCACAAAAACCTACATACTATATGATTTCATTTATAAAAAGAAGAAAAACAGGCTAAAAGCAATGTGTACTTTTAGAAGTCAAAATTATGGTAAGCCTTGGGACACAGGATGTGATTAGAAAGAAACGTGAAAGAGGACTCTGGGGCACTGGTGAAGTTCTGCTTCTTGATCTGGGAGCTAGTTCAGTTTGTTCAAACTCAGTGAGTTAAAAATGTGTACTTTTCAGTGTGTATGCTAAACTTCAATCAAAATTTTAAATGTTCTGTGAAGAAGTGTGTAGAAGAATAGTACACGGGAATAGGGCAAAGAGCTCATCACAGAATATGGACCTGGGGGTAGGACTGAGGGTGACTGTGTGTGGAAGACTCCATTGGGGTTGGTGAACAACGGGGCGGCGTCATAATTCAGAAAGAGCAAGCTAAGCTGCAGCTGAAGATGTGCTTGTGTCCAGAGTTAGTCTGGATCCTCTGAGAGGAAGATGCCAAGATAGGGTTGTATATGCAAGATGTTTATTAGAGTAAATACACTGAGAAAACATGAGAAGGGAGCTGGAGAGGTTGGGAGAATCATCAGACCATCATGTAGGTCTGATCCCAGAGGGAAGGAGTAAAAGTAGATTGAGTGGAGGCATCTTGGACTGCCGTGTAGTTCAAAGGCAAGTTCTGTAAGGACGTCATGGAATCCTAGAGTCAAAGTCAGCTGTCAGAGAAAATCTGCATCTTTCAGGAAGGGGCCTACCGTGCCTGACATGCTCAATTGTCAGCTGCGCTTGGGAAGATTGGTCTTGGGGCAGAAGCAGTGATAGCTTTCAGAGCATAGCATCTGAAGCCAACAACAGTCAATTATGCTCCTGGCAGTTGCATGTCTGATTGTCTCAATGGGGAAGATGAAGCTTGTGATAGCGTTACACTGGTAAAAGCTCTCCAAAATAAAAGTCCCGATTTTTAACATTTGCCAATTAGTGAGGTGTGAATACTTTCACCATTGCTCTTTTCAAATTACCATGGTTTTACAACTGGCTAGTAAAGTATCCGAGTGTCTAATAAATAACCTCTCAAGAGCCAGTGTCAGCCAGCACACCACTGCTTATCAAGTTTGTCACCACAAATGCAGAGCCAAGTTTACAAGAGAAAAAAACCTCAGACAGTTTTCAAAATAGAGGGTATTGTGTTTGATTTACTTTCTAAAGTAAGGTAATTGGCTAAAAGCTGTCATAGAGAGGATGGTCTCCTGAGTAGGCTGACAGAACTTTTAAAGAGGACAGTTCTACATCTTCTGATTGGTGGCGTGTCCATGAGATGTGTATCTGCGAGCGCTTACACCGGCGCCTTCACCTTGGTGAGGCCAGGTCTGCACTGTGCGGTCACCACGGTTTCTTTCCCTCCGACTTTGGCATAGTTTAATCACTTGGACGTTGGCTCAGAATAATGATTTTAATAACTTTTCAATACTCAGATATTAGAAAGGAGAGGAGGGTAAGAACAACAAAAACAATCACAAATAGCAAATACTGATATGAGCTTAATAAAGCATAATGCCTTATGCATTGGTTCATCCAACCTCAGCTAACCAAGTGCCTTCTTTCAAAACTGATAATTGACTCTTGCACTCAAGGGCTGACCCAGATTGAAAAGTAAATTAAATTAAATTAGGTAAAGAAGAAAAACTATGAATGTAGGAATATTTAATGAGAAACTTATGTTTTATAAGCAATGTCAGAAGATTTTGTATTTCTGTGAATGAATATTCTGACCTACAGACTGTGAAATCATGAAAAAATATGAGCAATTTTTCTCTAGTGATTTTATCTATATAGATTAAGATATTAATCATATAAGAGCATCAAATGGTTATAGAGTGGATGTATAATTTTTATTTTCAACTGAATTGACTTATAAAGTCACTGATAATAGAATTCAAAAATTGTTTGTTGACCAAAGCAGTAGCTTCTGACATCTGTGGGCTCTTAGTATCAGATTCTTAAATAAAGTTTTGTTCCTGGAGAGTAAGTTCTCTCATTGTTCCTGGAAGATTAAATTATGTTTAAGGAGCTGTTCAGCACTAGCTAGCTGAGTGACTTTTCTGTTTAGGACAAAATAGATACTCCAAAAAGGAAGGGAAAGTATTTATCTATAGATGACTTGTTTAAGGGCTTCTCAATTCTAAACACTTCCTGTTCAGACCCTTGGTTCTGATTAAATATCACCCCCATATTTTACACACACACACACTCACAAATGGGTACACTCAATTGACAGTGGAAAAATGCTGTGTGTACCAACAATACACAGCCACATTTCTGGATGTTAGCATTCCATGAGATGTTCAATAAATCCCACAGTTTGACTGAAGTAGTTGTTTATAAGTGACAAATATGCTGAGGGAGGAAAAGCCACTTTGCAATCACCATTGTATTAAGATTAAATAATTTTATTCATTATATAAAAATGATACTGCTGAATATCAAGTGTTTTGAAATTTCTTAGAACCATTGTTTCATATATATATATGAAACAATAATTTATAATATATTTATAATATATATATATTTCATGTCATGACCAAGGAAGGACTGACCAGGGAATTTTAAGATAGGGAATTGATCCTCAGGGGTAATCAGATACCAATGAAGAATTGATATAAATTTACAGTGTTTTCTTTCTTTAAAGTGTAATTGAAAGTTTGGTTAGCTCACTCTTCCTTGTCCACTCCAGACCCTCTGTCAGAGCAGATGTTAACCAATCCAGTGTTAGAGGTAAGATGGAGACTTCTGAGAGAGCTGAGCTGTGGAAAACGTGATCTATGCAAACGCAACTCTTGAGTTGAAAAGTTTAGTGTTCATAGAACTGGATCAAAAAATGATTTTCTATTGGAAAGCATTCCCTCTTAGATGGAAAATTAAATATTCTGTAGAGTCACTAAAGTTTTATTTTTGTAAAACACAGGAAATTTAGTGCTTAAAAATAAATATGCTTAATATAGTTTCAGAAAACAAGTCAGAATTGTTATTATGACAGTGAGCCTTACTTTACACTAGTAATCCTGCTTTTCAAGATAACTCCTTTTCTTGTCTATAGAAGTATTCTGTTGGGAAAAAGTACAGAGGACCTGATTTACAAACAGCAGTTTATTCAGTATTTAACTTAATTATAGGTAATAAATACTCATCATGTCAAAACTAACCAACATTATGCCAAAAAAATAGGAGTGCTTATTAGAATGCTAAAGTTTTATATATTTTATATATAGTTTTTATATATTTTATATATTTTGTAAAACTAAAAGATTTTTTCTTTGCTTGAAGCTATTTCTAGCTAGAGATAAGGGAGCATAAAAAAGAGTAGTCTCCAGTTGCCATACTTTTAAGGAAAATTAACCTTAAGGTTAAAATGACAAGTTTAAAATCTTTCCCTTTGAGGATCTTTTATTACTAGACTTTTAAATGAAAAAAAAATAAGGCTAATTTTATTCTCTACCATTTAAAATCAGGTTACAAGTATGAAACATTAATTAGTAAAATTGTTACTGAGCTAAAATGGGGTTTGGCTGCCTGTCATCACCCATAGGCAAATTCTGGAGGCAGAGGTTGGTGGGGAAGAAAAGAAGTCTTTATTAAAATGTTGCACAATTTGGCAAGATGTGGACTCCCTGTCTCCAGGTTTATCTCTTCTGCAAAACACAAAGGAAACCCGGCTGTTTCCAAAAGGACCAAAGCCCAAAACAATGACCAGAGTTCCTAGAGCCCACAGCAGCTAAGCAGGTGGCTCTCCATCCTCAGGCACCCTCCTCCTGGACACAGACACACCCCCTGCAGTCCGTGTGTGCTGTTGGAGCTGCCATTCACCATGAGGCTTCCAGGAAAAGCTGGTCCCACAAACGCTCTGGAGGAAGACAGCATGTTTCTCCCTTCCTTTAGTTTATATTTTTAATTACTTACTTTTTAGTAAGTGCTCAATGAATATTACCTATTATATTTACTTATTTTTAATTTAATATTTATTGTATTTTTTCCATTACCATTTAGTCCCCTTATGCCCTTCTCTCCCCAGCAAAAGTTCTAAATAATACTGTAATTTTAAAATCTTTTATACTGCAATTATTATAGCTAACATAGATTGCTTACTCTGTGCTAATCATTGTGCTAAGGGTTCTATCTTCACATTAACCCTACCAGGGAAGTACTATTATATTATACATTTAACAAATGAAAATACTGAAGCACAGAGAAGTAATACAGTGGGCCAATTGTTATATGACTAGGATGTTCCAGAGCTGAGATTCAAAGCTAGATAGTATGAGTCTGGCGCAGAGCCTGCCTTGTTCTCTTAAATATGATGCTGCACTGCCTCTCTATGAGATGAGTAGGTAGGCAGAGAGGTAATAGCGAGGTTTACTGGAATAGGTTAAGAGAACATGTATGTAATATTGAGGAGTAAGGTTTGAAGACTCAGGATAGAAATAAAACAAATTGTAAAACCTTTTTTTACTAACATTCAGTGAAATTAAATTAGCATATGTAAATGGTCTAACAGATTAATTTTAAACACCATGAAAGTCTCTTATTCTTCTAAAATCGATATTCAAAATATATTACAAAGTGCAACATATCAATTAGAAACATGAATAATCCAATGGAAAACTGAACAAGAACATTAAAAAATGATTTACAGAGAACTTAGTAGATACTTAGTTTTATTAGTTACCAAAAATCAAATTTAAACAGCAGTGAGGTAGTATTTCATATCCATCAGATGGGCAACAATTGGTAAACCTGGTAACACTGACTTTTGGTGAGGGTGTGGGGAAATGACTGGAGGAAGCGCAAGTGCATATCGGCTCCTTGGAATGCAGTTTGACAATACACAGTTGAGGCTGAAGTTATGCACATCTTACCCTTCTGAGTGTCTATCCTAGAGAAATTCTCCTACATTTATCCTAGATAAATTCACTCCATGTAAAAAGTGATGTATAAGGATGCTCATGAAATACTGTTGTGTTGGTAATAGCAGGATGTGGAGACAACTCCTGTTGCTTAGCAGTCAAACTGGTAAATGATCCCATGACACAGAACTAAAATGAACAACTCAATTTAATTGGATTAACGTGGGTAAGACTTTAAAACATACTTTAGATTAAAAAAATAGCACGTTCAGTACACCACCATTCTTTAACATGTAAATACCACCAAGAAGTTGTTTTGCATCTATTATTTATAGAAACACGCGTGTATAGTAAAGGTTGAGAACACTAATGAGACTGACACTATCATTCTAGGATTTGGGCTAATGAAAGGGGAAAATGATTGATGAATAGGGCTTCAGTATGTATGTATTTTTAATTAAAAAAATACCTGAAACAAATACAAAGAAATGTTACTATTTCTTAATCTCAGAAGTAGATAGATAGGTAGGTGCCATATGCATATATATATTACTTTTTTAAATAAAAGTTTCATATTTGAATGTTAAAGGGCTTAATATGTTTATGAAATTTTTCTCTTAAAGGCAAAGAGAAGGGGATTGAAATATTTCCTTCATCAAAAATCCCTTTGAGTTTTTATTTGCTAAACTTCCTTCTTCCTTGTTTTGGGTATTAGTAATCTTAAACCATATTTGCTTCTGTGGTTTCATTGTGAAAAAGAAAAATGGACTGGTTTACACAAAGTTCTCTATTAACCTAGATTCCAAGCTAGAATTTCTAATAGGAAAATATTTTCTGCAGGGAAAAGCCAAAACAGTTTGATGTTGACACAGCTCTAGTGAAATATCATAAAGGTCACCAAGCCTGTGATCCTTCACAGTGTTGGCAATGAGAGTCTTGCAGCTATTAGGTCTCATCCATCACTTAGTGTAGGTCTTTGGAACAGAGTGGAAACTTTATGAGAACATGCATGATTCTGTTTCAGGATTAATACTTACTGAAGATATTGCTTTTACCTGTTGTCAAACTTTTACTTTGAGAGGCTATTTCAATGAAAATGTATGATTTTGCAAATATAATAGAAGACATCTAACCTGTATTATTTGAAGTCCTTATAATCCAAAAAAATGCTTCCTGAAAACTACTTTTCAATATGTAAAATGTATATTTGGTCTATTGGATTGGCCAAAAACTCTGTTTAGTTTTTTCTATAAAATAAAAGATACATTTTTCATTTTCACCAATAAGTTTATTGATTTGGATATTTTGAGTATGTCGGCTGTCTCCTGTGTGGTATAATGTTGATTGTTCTCAATTAATGTCTCAATTTGATTGCTATCAACTTCAACTGGCCTACCCAACCACGGAGCATCATCTGGAGAGAAGTCTCCAGCACGAAAGTTCACAAACCACTTTTGACACTTCGATCAGTCACAGCACCTTCTCCGTGCACTGCACAAATCTTTTTTGCATTTCAGTTGCATTTCTACATTTCTTGAAATAATAAAGCATAATATGCTGAAAATACTTATTCTCTTCCATCTTTGATATTAAAAAGGCTACACAAAAATTCCCCAATTTTGATATGTTTTTTAAATGAACTCTGATGTGACACAAGGCAATCTAACACAATCGTTTTGAATGAAGTTAAAGACAACTAAGCGCTGTTAGCGCCATTATAGAAGAAGCCAAACAAACTTTTTGGACAACCCAATATTTTACATAAAATCTCTAGAAGTTGGATGTAGTTGATGTTGTTAACTACTCCAGTAAATCATTATAAAATATGATTCAAAATACATCAGTGCTTGACAATTTGTTTTAAATCACTAGAGAAACATGAAAAACATACTACTTTTGCTTTTTGGATATACTTAATTTTAAGTACATACTACATGTTGAGTCAAAACAAATAAAACCTTTTAAGCTTGAGGGAGAAAAGGTCATAAATGGTGACATTGTAATATTTTTCATATTTTAAATTTATAAAATTATACTGTATTTACTAAATACTTTTTAAAATTAACCTTTTTTTGGCTTCACATTTAGAGTGTCATTTATCTTTAAAACATGACAAGTTTAAGAACCTTTTAAAATGATTTTATTTGGCTCTTTTTTAAAAGATATTATTTATTTATTTCCAGAGAGAGGGGAAGGGAGGGAGAATGAGAGGAAGAGAAACATCAGTTTGCAAGAAATACATCAAAGAGTTGCCTCTCGCGTGCGCCCACTTGGGCACCTGGCCTGTAACCCAGACATGTGCCCTGACTGGGAATCAAGCCTATTTTATTTGTCTTCGCTGGGTAGCTCAGTTTGTTGGAGTGTCATTCTGTACACTAAAAGAGTGCAGGTTTGATTCCCCATCAGGGCACATACCTAGGTTGTGGGTTTGATCCCCGGTTGCGGTGTGTGTGTGGAAGGCAACCCATCTGTTTCTCTTTCACATGGATGGTTCTCTCTCTAAAATGAATAAAATGCATGTCCTCTGGTGAGGACAAATAAATAAATAATTAATTAAAAAATCATTTTATTCAAATCGTTTTTCAGAAGAGAAGACTCTGTGTTAGTCATCTTTGAAAAATTTACATGTCATTGGTAAGCCTCACTTGCTGGAAGGAAAATTTCAGACAGGTTTGGTGTCCTCTGAGCCTCAGAAACAACAAATGACGAAGCAAAGTGGTAGGAAATGCCCCACACTCTATGGGTGACTGAGTGAATGAATCAGCTAAGGATACTACAGCATTGCCAACAGGAGTCTGGTGTCTATAAATCTTCTGAATCTTTTATTGGAGTAACAGGTGGAGTCTGGACAATATTCGTGGTTCCAAAAGAGTGTTGGCTTCTATCTCCACATACAAGACCTGAAATTTTGAAGTGAAGATGGCACTTTGTTTCTCATTTGTGACAAATCCTAGAGGTTGCCATATTGGCATTTCATTTGAATAAGGAAATGAAAAAAGAAGATAGATCCCTATATAGTATCTTACATACAGTAAAAAGCATCTTTTTTAAAGCAGTGATTTTCAGCCTTTTTCATGTCATGGCATGTATACACTAATTGTTAAAATTCTGCAGCACACCAAAAGTTATATTACATCTTTTGTTGATTGGACAAAAAACAGGTATACTTTTTATTTACAAAAAAAGTAATTACCTAGCCTTTTTGCTTTAAAGTGACTTTTTAAAAAATACCAGGTGCCTGTACTCATATACAAAGACTTCCGGTACCAAGAGTTAAGCAATGAGACACAACCTTGTCGTGTGGCATGACCAGCAAGATGCAGCTCTATTCTATGACCTAGATATTTATGGTTCAAGACAGGGCACTCGCACCAATGCCTGTCATTGTGTTGGCTGCTGTCATTTATTTTATTTGACAATATAAGAGAAAAGAGGTCAGTGCTCCTGACTAAATAGTCAGGTATTGCACATTTTAAAACTTCTTGCAGCACACTGGTTGAAAATATCTGCTTTAAAGTAGTGTTTGATGAATTTTGATAAAGATATCAACCCATCTTGCCCTAATGATCTTGAACAATTTTTCATGTGTTAATTGGCCAATTATATACTTTTTCCCATTATGTACCTCTACAAAAATGTCCCCTACTTATTATTAAATGGTTTGTCTTCTTATTAATGAGCTGTATGTTATATAGCTCTATCATGAATCATATAAGATATATGTATCACAAATATGTTCTCCCTGTGGGTGACTTTGACTTTTCATTTTCTTAACAGTGTTGTTGGAGAAGCAGCAAATTTGAATTCTGATGAAGTCAGATTTAATAATTTTTTTCATTTATGGCCTAGTACTTTTACCATGTTGTCTAAAAAATGTTTATCTACTCCAAGATTGCCTGAATTTTCTTCTGTGTTTTCTTTCAGAAATTTGATCATTTTAATTTTTATGCTTAGGTATATGAAGCATTTTAAGTTAATTTTTGTGTTTGATGTGAAGCAAAGATCAAAATTCATCCTATTCCATGTGAATATTTAGTTGTTTCAGTACCATTTATTAAAAAGATTACCTTTCCCCCATGGAACTATCTTGGCACCTTTGTAGAAAATCAGTTGACTATATATGTGTGTTTTAAAGGCTACTGGTTAAGAATTCAGCTCCTGGGACCCTTCCCTGTTCTCCCTAAGTATCTGACATGGCCAAAGCCTATGGCTTCCTCTTCAAGTTGCTATTAATCCAGGACTCAGGGATGGACAAGAGTTGTCTGATGATTTTCTTTGCAGAGGACAATTTCATTTCAAGATCTGAAATGTGGATATTGAGGTGAAGAAGATCAAGTTGCAAGTCTGGGACACAGCTGGCCAAGAGTCATTCAAGATGATAACTACTGCCCATTACCTTTGATCCATGAATCACTTAGAGGACAGAGGGAAGCCTAAACGGGGAGTATAGTCCAAGGTTCCACTGTGGATTCTGCCATCCTCCAGGGCATTATTCTAGTATGGGACATCATAGATGGGAAATCCTTTGAGATTATTCAGAACTGGATAAAGAGCATCAAAGAGAATGCCTCAGCTGGGATGGAGCATCTACTGTGGAGAATAAATGTCACTTGGGGGCCAAGAGGAAGGTATAGAAGCAGCAGGCAGGTAAGTTGGCTCAGGTGCAGAGAATCTGATTTTTTGAGCCTAGTGCCAAATCCAGTATGAATGTGGATGAGGCTTTCAGTTCCCTGGCATGGAACACCTTGCTCAAGTCTGGAGGCCAGAGATCAGGAAACAGCAGAAAGTCCTCCAGCAATGACTGGGAACTTGTGACTAAAAGAATACCAACAAGTGCTTCTTGGGTTGAGATCTCCTTTGTGCCTCCTCACCTTGAGTCTGGAGGATGAACCTGAGGGAGGGAAGGCTGAGGGGCTGGATGGAGGAGAAATAACAGGTGGGGCTTAGAGAGATAAAAATGGGTAGATGGTAAAAGAATGGGGAGAAAATAGAGATGAAAAAAGGAAAGCAAGAGAAAGAAAGAGGAAAAGAAGGAAAAGAGGTAGACTAAAGAAGGAATAAGCAAGAAAGGAAGAAATCAAGGGAGTGAAAAAAGGTGAGAAAGAGGTAGGAAGAGAGGGAGGAGAGAGGAAGGATAGATAGCCCTGGGCCCCAGACCTTCCCTGGGTTTTCAGGGCAAATATAAATGTTAATATACAATTTGAAAGGATAAAGCTGGTACCATTCGCTATTATGGCACCATTTGCTGAGCAGGCCTATGACCTTGTTAAACATGACTGTCATTTTATTCTTCTGAGCTTATGTTCCCAGGACTGGAAATTACTGGAGGACAAAAACAGAACATGACTGACCATCACCCAAAGCCTCAGGCAAAAGATAACATTGGAGCAAACTGGAGCTTATGAAAAATTGATCAAAATCTCCAGTGTTACCATGCCAAGAACAGCCTAGGGGCTACATGACAGCAACCCTCCACCTTTTTATGATATAATTATAGTCCAATAAAAGCTCAGAACCCCACCCCTCAAAGCTGGTGTATCTCTCCACGCCACGACCCTCTCCTCTCCTGGAGAGTGAATAAAAACTTTGCTGTCTGCACTTTCTTCTCTTTGTGAATTCTTTCACAGCCTGTTTCACCAATCACCATGATGTAATTGATTTATTTTGTTACTGGATCAGGATTTAGAGTCATGTGAGAGGCCAGCTCAGAGCCATCCTCTGTAAGTTTGGTCCTGTCAGTCTTTATGGTCTTTCTCAGTATTAAAGGCCACCATTTGCACAAATATCCTCAGGCTAAGTACCTTTCATCATTGTCTGAATTACTCTCCACTCATAAGCCTAATTCCTATGTCTATGGCGGTAGGGCCACCTATCTGGCTGGGTTCCTGTGATGTTAGAACTAGTCCTAAAGCTTTCTCCTTTCACCAGCTATTTAACTGACAAGGAAAACAGCAAAGAATAGAGATTCTCTGAACTTGAAGGTGTGGATATATTCTTTCTATTATGAGTTTAGAGGATTGTTTTGGGCAGAGCCTTCTCCAGGAGGTTGCAGGACATTTTTTTTTTAAAGAAGGACTCTTTGTACCTCCCCATGGGAATAATAGCCCAAGCCTTGGGGAAATAACAGGACCTAGTATTGTTACCCAGTCATATTTGCATGCATCTTTGATTCTGACAGCAATCCATTTAGGTAGCTGGTAAACATTATTATTGGATTGTATAGATGAGGAAAATGGGACACAGAGAAAGGTTAACTTATTCATTAATATCTGCCAAGCACAGCAGTCAAGTTAACCTAACCTTTGGGTGGTACTTACAAGAGGGACAAGCAGATTTTATCAAAAACAGCCCTTAACTACTAATACAAAGAGACAAAAGTTTGGCATGCAAAAGAACCACCACCAAAAAAAAAAAAAAATCAAGCTCGATACACAGCCCTCTTCATATGCATAATAAGCTTTTACTATTACACAATATTTTTTTAAACAATGAAATTATTTCACAGACTTGACCTTTTATCAGGATGATGAAAACGTCAGATTTAGTTTAGACAAGATACTGTTAGACGTTTTTTAATTCATGGATATGGTGTTCAATGTGTTTAAGAAATCCCCAAGCCTGCAGTAGATATACAGCCCTGGAGTCAGCAGCAAAACCTTGTTTTGCTGCTCATTCTGTTGGCAAAAGACAAGACTCAGGAAAAAGTCTGACAATGCTGGAAAAAGAACTTGCAAATTAATAAGTGTGGAAACTAATTTGATAAATGTGCTAAGTAGCCAAGCTTTGATGGGGTAATGTCCTTATCTGTGGCATATTTTTTGAGCTCTGTCATCAGTTGTCCAGCTAATTGAATTTGCTTGAGATGAGGACAGACATGAATTTTGCGAATCTCAGGAAGACTGATGGGTGTCTTCATCATACCCCAGAGCAGGTATTTTTAAAATGTAGTTTCAGTGTGGAGACCTTACTCAGTTTATTGCATGGCTACTGAAAGTGATATCTGACAAGCTCCCACAGCTCAAAATGAGGCATGTATGACTGCCTGAGGAGTAACAGAATACTAGATTTTAGCCAAAACTTTTATTATGTCAATGTAAGAAACATCCAAACCTGTAGGAATTTTTATGAGTTTATTTGAGCCAAACTGATGACCACTGCTGGGAAGCAAAACCTCAATGGATTGAGAAAATGCTCTGGAAAAAAATGGTAGTTTTGCCATATTTTATACATTGCAATAAAACAAGGTTACATGAAATCCATTAGTGGTAGATTAGGGAGGCAGGAAAAAGCACAGGGGAAACCTCTAAGACTGGATAAAGAGTAAAATGACAGACACATACTTCTTTCAGATAGGTGGGTACAGGCTAGTTAATAGTCAACAGTTAACACAATATCAATAAGGAGATTCATCATCTCTGCTCTGGTGTGGTGGTTGTGCCTGAGGGGTTCAGAAAAAGAGAAGTTACCTTGACATTCAAAAGGTATGTTATTGTAGGTGCCAAAAGACAATAGACAGGCTCAGTTAAGGTAAAGATTGACTTTGGTTGGGGAAGATTCTAGCTTAGGACATCACTACTTGCCATGAACTGCTTTTAGTTAAAAATTTAAAATTTCATTCCACCTTATGTGTTTACTTGAGGTCTCTAAGTTCAAAAGGCCACCATGCAGACCTCCCTTGAACTTGTAAGGTTTCTAGCTAAAAATACTGAAAAAAAAAAAAAAACCAACAACCCCACACCCTACTTTATGTGTCATAGAACTATTGACACATAAATAACTTAAAGGAAAACACAGTCACAAGAAAAATTAAACCTAAGCCCTCAACAACAAAAAACTAATAAAAATAAATTCGGCCTCTGGAATTAGACTCTCTGAATTAAAATCCTGTCCCTGCCCTACAAAAGGTGACATTGAGAAACTATGACAAGCTCCATCTTATAACCAAACCCAGATTCAGCAGCCTGCCGCCACGAAAACCAAACTTGGAGATAGTTGCCGGTGAGAAGGAAAGAAGTGTATTAGAGTGCTAGCATCTCAAAAAGATGGATGGATTCCTGTCATCAAAAACCCATTTTAGCCCTGGCTGGTGTAGCTCAGTGGATTGAGCGTGGGCCTGAGAACCAAAGGGTTGCTGGTTCGATTCCCAGTCAGGGCACATGCCTGGGTTACAGGCCAGGTCCACAGTGAGGGGCATGTGAAAGGCAACCACACATTGATGTTTTTTTCCCTCTCTTCCCCTGTCTAAAAATAAATAATAAATAAATAAAATACTAAAAAAACATTTTAATATCTCTGGTCAAGTCAGTGATTCTTACAAGGAGTTGGTGGAAATTTGGGAGGGAGAACCTTCCTAGGAGGAGTGAGGATGTGCAGGTGCTGATGAGAGAGGGAAGTGGGAGTAAGGAGAGGTGGCTGAGAGGGGAGCCCTGTAGCTCCTGCCCAGCTTTACCCCTTCTGTTCTCGTGTTACCTCAATTTGCATTGGCATCCCACCCTTTCCCAGATGCCTGTGGTTTACAGCTTCAAGGAGAACTAAAGCACAGGTTGACTAAATACTTTACTTTGTTACAAAATACATAATTTTGATTACTAGCTGGGAGATATTAAATCATGGTTACAACCTAACATCTTAGTACAGGCAGAAGGTTTTTAAAAATTATTACTCTCATTTTATTTTTTAAGTATACCTTATTCATATGCTATTACAGTTGTCCCAATTTTTCCTGCTTTTACCCCCTCCATCTAGTACCCCCATTCCCTCCAGCAATCCCCACACTTAGTTCATGTCCACGGCTGTACATATAAGTTATTTGGTCTCTCCATTTCCTATACTGTTCTTAACAACCCCCTGTCTATTTTGTACGTACCAGTTATGCTTCTTATTCCCTGCACATTTTCCTTCATTCTTCCCCTTCCCCCTCCATGGCTGATAATCCTCCATGTGATCTCCTAACAGGTGCTCTAAGACAGGGAGTCAAAGCAGCTCTACCTAATACACAGAAACAGGCACAGGGAGGCTGCCAAACTGAGGAAACAAAGAAATACCACCCAAAGGAAAGAGCAGGCAGAGGTTTTTAGAAGGAGGAAGGGGAGGGAAAGCAGAACAAAGCCATCTGGGGGACGTGCAGGTAGTGTCCTTGCTGGTTCTGATATAGATCTTTATGGCCAGTGTCCTTGGGTTAGTCATCTGGTCTTTGTCAGCTTAGCAGGGCTATAAGACCAGGCTGTTTCTTCAGTTTACACAGGAACTGAACCTGTTTATTCAATATAGTGTACTTAGAAAAGAAGCTTTTAACATGTAGGCTCTTGTTTTGGGAGAGAAAAATAAGGTTAGAGTAACAAGCTGGGCTTAATACTAAGATTAATATGGGTAGCTTTATATAAGTATAGCGTATTCATTCCTCATTACAATCTCACTCATCGTATTCCAGGCAAGAAAAGGGGTTGAGCTAAAGTCAAGAAACTCTTAGTAACATGAACTGCCCAAGGTTACACTCGAACATTAAATGCAGAGCTTGGATTTGAAACCAAGTAATTTCTTTGACTATTTGTTTATAACTCATTGGGTTCTAGTACACTGACTTTCTTAAGTTTTTCCATCTTTATTAAGAAATAATTTACATATAATGTTGTGTTTAAGGTATAAAATAGTGTTGATGTGATACACTTACTTGCAAAATGATCACCACCAGAATATTAGCTAACAGCTGCATCATGTCACATAATGACCTTTGTGTGTGTGTGTGTGTGTGTGGTGAGAAAATTTAATGTCTACTCTCTTAGCAATTTTCTTTCTTAAAAAAAAAATCCCATTTGCTATACCAACAAGAAAAATAAAATATCTGGGAATTAACTGAACCAAGTAGGTAAAAGACCTATAATCAGAAAACTACAAAACACTGAAAAAGAAATTAAGGAAGACACAAAGAAATGGAAGCATATATTATGTTCACGGACTGGAAGAATTAACATCATCAAAATGTCCATACTACCCAAAGCAATTTATAGATTCTCTTAACAATTTTCAAGAATATAACACAGTATTCTGTTGTTTTTCACTTTAAATATTACTAAGAACTTCTTTCTATAAAAAATAATGCTGAGTTGTCATATTAGCTCAGATAATAATTTTCACATAGCTTGTAACATGAATACATATGGTGTGAAATAAAAGTATACTACAAGCAAATTTGGTTTGGTAAAGTAGTTAAGAGGTCACAGCATTAAGATTTGTTTCACTTAGCCCTGGCTGGTGTAGCTCAGTGGAATGAGTGCGGGCTGGGAACCAAAGGGTCCCGGTTCGATTCCCAGTCAGGGCACAGGCCTGGGTTGCGGGCCAGGTCCCCAGTGAGGGCCATGTGAGAGGCAACCATATACTGCTGTTTCTTTCCCTCTCTGTCTCCCTCCCTTCCCCCTCTCTCTAAAAATAAATAAAATCTTTAAAAAAAAAAAAGATTTGTTTCACTTGAAGTATCCCATTCCCTTTGAAACATGAGGATCCAAAACTTTAAACATCAGGCCAAAATATTTTGAAAACTTCCCTTTTTCAAAGATAAGATATGTATAACAAAACATTGCCTCATTTAACCAAACAAAACACAGAACCTCTGTGGCCAGAGATTAGAGGTGAAAGCATGCAGAGGTGGTTTCTGATTGTCAGTGCTTGACTCCGGCTTCCTGAGTTTCCCCCACTGGGCCCTTCACACCCTGACTCCTGCTCCTTTTGTCATGCTGGCTCCATGGGTCCATGAAACTCCCTGGATGTTAGACCCACAAGTGGACAAATCCCTTGCTTTGGGTTTTCTTTAATATCATGAAACATTTTTAAAAGTTATCAAATGAAAAGAAAAGTACACCCAGGAAAAAAGTTCTAGAAGCACTTCCGTTCACAAAGTCTTACATCACTCTGCAGACACCTTGCTTGACTCTCTTTCTGCAATAAGGTATGTCTCTGGGTGACGCTAGGTATCACCTGTGACCTGATATCCTAGGAGTTCCTTTTAAGCCACTTTGACCATATATACTTAAAGCCAAAAAGATAGGTTCCCAGTCACAAAATTATCTCTCACTCAGTTATAGTTTTTTGTTTGAGAAATAGGTAGACACAGTGGGTTCCAGCAGAGATTGGAGTTTTTCTTTAGGTCCATCTGACATAGCAATGAAACTCTATATAACCACATGCACAGTAACAACATAAAGTCAAAAGCTCCACATGATAGCCCTGGCTGGGTGGCTCAGCTGGTTAGTGTCATGCGGTACACCAGAATGTTGTGGGTTCAATCCTTGGTCTGGGCACATACCTAGGTTGTGGGTTTGATCCCCAGTTGGGGTACATATGAGAGATAACCAGTTGCTGTTTCCCTCTCTCTCTCTCTCTCTCTCTCTCAAATCAATAAAACTTATCCCTGGGTCAGGATTAAAAAAAAACCTTCACATGACAGATAAGATAATCATGTAATTTAATTATTTATTAAGCTTCTACTATATGCCAGGCAGTATGCTAGGTGTTTTTCATGCTGAATTCTATTTAAGACAAGAACTACATACATTTAAAAAATCAGTTTTTAAATACTTAAATAAAGGTCTTTTTTAAGCTACAAAAGGATTTCACTTGTTAAAAAAAGAAGTTTAAAAAATTGTGTGTGGTAAACTACAAATCACATAAAATTTACCATTTTAAGCATTTTTAAGAGTAAAGTTCAGTGACATTAGTACCTTTACATTGTTGTGCAGCCATCACCAGCATCACCTCCAGAACTTCTGCATCTTCCAGATGGAAATTTTGCCCCCATTAAGCAGTAAGTTCCCATTTCCTCCTGTCTCTAGCAACCAGCATTATACTTTGTCTCTATGAATTTGACTAATTAAAGTACCTAATGCAAACGGAATCACACAATATTTGTCTTTTTATGACTGGTTATTTCATTCGGTATAATGTCTCAAGTTTCATCTATGTGAGTGCCTGTCAAAGTTTCCTTCCTTATCAGGGCTGCATAATACTCCACTGTATGGATATACAGCATTTATCATTGTATGAATCTGCATTGATAGACCCTTGAGTTGCTCCGCCTCTTGGCTACTGTAAATTGTGCTGCTATGAACATGGGTGTGTAGAACTCGAAGTTTTAAGATTCATTTGAATCCTTGACTAGAAAGTGTGACAACAAATTTCTGTTGAAGATTTTCAGTGATTCCTACATTTCATGAAATAAGAAATGCAAGAATAGCAATCTCTATAGCTGACACAGCATCTCAATACTTAAAAACAGATAAAGACATTTTGGAAAGAGTAAATAGGGAATATATAGGAATATTTATATTGAACTTAATATATAATTTATTTTTAATTAAAGTATTTTAACACTATGCTGTACACCTGAAACAAATACAAAATAATACTGGATGTCAAATGTAATTAAAAATAAAATTAAAGAAGCAGATACATTATATTAAAAATCTAGATTACAGAAGATCTTATAATGAAAATCTTTTCCCTCTTCCTATATTAAGCCCCCAAAGCAATCATTTTTAAAGCTTTTAGCTGTTTTGCTTTGGTAGATAGGGCTATGTCACTAAATAATGTGTTTGAATCAAGATTTTTAAAACTGTATACACATTAAATGACTCTCTACTATCTTTTTCTATGAGAGCTTATTTTGTCTACCACATTCTGTTCTATGATCATAAGCCATATGCACCTGTGGACTGTAAAAATGTGTAAATCATTAAACAGTGTTTAACTATTCTATGAAAATATTGTTAACTGAAAACAAAAATGATATCACCATGTTATATATGATGATATATATTATATTTTCACAAAGAAAATATAACCCAGGACCCAGGACCTCTGACTTCCTACTCTCATAGGACCAGGTTATTCTGTGACCACTTTGTTCTCTGACTTAATTCATTGTTGGCTGGAACCTGTGTCTTTCCTCATTTGAAATTATTCACTTGTTGCTTCCAGAACTTGGCTAGTGTAAACTGTGCTGCTATGAGCATTGGGGCGCATAGGTTCTTCTGAATTGGTGTTTCAGGATTCTTAGGGTATAATCCCAACAGTGGTATTGCTGGGTCAAAAAGCAGTTCCATTTTTAGTTTTCTGAGGAAATTCCATACTGTTTTCCACAGTGGTTGCACCAACCAGAAACATTGAAATAAAGAACAAACTGACAGTAACCAGAGGGGAGAGGGATAATGGGGGAAAATAGGGGAGGGTCCATCAAGGAACCTGTATGAGGGACACATGGACAAAGCCAAAGGGGGCCGGTTCGAGGGTGGGAGGCGAAGATGGGTGGGGAAAGGCGCTGTGGTGGGTTGAAAATGGATACAACTGTACTTGAACAATAGACAAACAAACAAACAAATAAATAAAAGAATTGGCAAATCAAAAGAAAAAATAATTATTCACTTGTTTTGTTGAAGCACATCTTTGGGAAACTTCCCAAGGAAAACTGTACAAGATCAATTTTCTGAGCTTTGACATGTCTGAGAGTGCATGTTGTCTTCTACCGTGACATACGACTGATGGTTTAGCTGAATATAGAATTCTAAGTTGAAATTGTATTTCTTCAGAATTTCCACTGTCGTCTAGCCTCGAGTGTTGCTGATGGGAAAGATGGTCTCACTCTGGTATTTATTTTTTCTAGGTAATTTGGATGTTCCCTTAGAAAACTTTTAAGATTTATATCTTTGACTTTTTAAACTTCATGCTTTGGTACTCAGGCATGTGTGTGTGTTTTATTATGCTGAGTACTTGCAGAATCATTTCAGCCTGAAAATTCACACCCTTCACTTCTAAAATATTCTCTTTTGTTATTTCCTTGACAATTTTTTTCCATTTTATTTTATTCAGTTTTTTTTCTGAAATTCTTATTAGTTATTGGTCTGATTCTCTATGTTTATTTTCCTTTTTCTTATATTTTCTATGTCTACACTTCTACTTTGTGGGATTTTTTAAAGTTTTTACCTTCCACACTCTGTGTGACATTCATTACTTCATGTACAATTTAAATTTCCAAGACTTTATTTTTTTCTTTAACTGCTGCTTTCCACATCTCATTCTTGATTGTGAAATGTCTTCCTTAATCTAAGAATATTAGGATCATAAGGTACTCTTCCATTTTTATTTTATAAACTTTTATTTTAATATAGTTTTAAATTTATAGAACATTGTTTTCAAAGACAGTGTAGGATACATTCACACATCCCATACCCAATTTCCTCTGTTATTAACATCTGACATTAGTGGGTGCATTTTGTCACAATTAATGGACCAATGTTGATATATTGTTATTAATGAAAGTATATTCACTATTTATATTTACTTGCTTTATGCAATATCCTTCGTCTGTTCCAAGATCCCTCCTAGATTACCACATTGCAGTCACCCAGTTTCCTTACACAGCTGTTGCTCTGACAGTTTCTGAGACTTCCCTTATTTTTGATAACCTTGTCAGCTTTGAGAAATACTGGTCAGATCTTTTATAAAACGTCTCTCAACAAGAATTTATCGGATATTTATCATGATTAGACAGGATGATTGGGTTTGGGAGGAAGTTCACAAAAGGAAGGTGTCATACTTGTCACATTATTTTGAGAGCGTCATGTTAACTTTATCATATCAACACGACTTACTGTTACTGATGTTAAACTTGATCATCTGGCTGATGTAGTCTCTGTCAGTTTTCTCCGCTATGAAGCTGTGAATTTTTCTGCCTTTTCTGGACTATACTTTGTGGAAGGAAATCACTAAGTACAACCTATACTTACTTTCTACCTCCTTGAAGACCGAATATCTACATAAATATTTGGATATTTTTCTGTGAGACCTGCTTATTCTTCTTCATTGATTTATTTACTAAACAATTTATTTATATCAGAATGAACTGAAGAATATTTATTTTATACTTTGGTTTAGAATCTTTTATTACTTTATTTTTTTGCTCAAATGTTTCTAGCTTTGAACATTAGGAGCTCTTTCAGTTGGCTTCTGTGTCACTTTGATACACCCCTTCAGGGTGTGTGTGTGTGTGTGTGTGTGTGTGTGTGTGTGTGCTTCCTTTTAATACTTCCTTGCTTTCTGTAACTACAGACACTCCAGGTTCACATAATAATTTTGTGTTTTAGTCTTAGAATTAGCCATTTTCCAAGGATCACTGGTGCATTTTATTAGAGAATGGCATCAGAAACGAAGATCTGGACACTGAGTATGCTTGCTGGTGCTGGGGTATTGTTGCTTAGAGACCCACTCAACTGTCAAAGCAAGAAAATATATGTGCAAATGCTAACCAAAGTATATACACGTATCTGTATGTAATTTTATGTGTAACCCCCTGTATCTATATTAAGTGAAGCATGAGTTCAGGCTGATGTCGCCGACTCTAGCCCATTATCACACAGATCATTCAGGCCTCCTTCCCTTGCTTATCTCTGACTTCTCACTTCAACAGTGTACATATGAATAGTTTTATAAAGGAATTGTAATCAAATTAATTTTAAAATTAATAATTTGTCTTATAGGCTGAATATAATTCTGAACATAACTGCATAAACAGGAAATACAACATTTAGCACATGTATCTATGTTGCCATGTGTATTTTCATTTGCCATAAAGATGATGGGCATTATAACTAATTGATTTGGATAACTTATTCCTTTTCTACAAACTTCACTCCTCTTGGCAAATCCAGGACTAATTACCTTGTAATATCACACAAAATTTTACATGGTTAATTGTCAGAAGTTACTTTTGTAACACCCAAATGACTTTTTGTTTACAGAATTTTCAATTGGCTATTAGGGGACAAATTTATTCATTTTCTTTACATCTGGAACATTAATATTCACACATCATTTTCTCTGAGCTATATCTATTTTTGTTCTTATTCCATTCAACTAGTAAGTCTTCACTAAACTGTAATTAAAAACATGGAAAAAGAACTTATATAGAGGTACCATATGTTTACCAATTTATATTCAGGCCATTAATATTTTTCAACCTAATCCAAGATAATTATCCAAGATAATTATAAAAAACATCAAAGTTTACCTTCAATAAATACAAACAATGTAACAATTAAATAGAACTCCACTGTAATACTGTTGGGCCAAATCCAGGTTTTTATAAGATCTATAATTAAGCTCAAAAACTTAAATCATTTCTTTCTTATAAATTCCCACAAGGCACAAATTCTTTCTGTGCAAATTTTAGACTTAACCTGGCAATAGCATGTTGAAGTCTGGGAAATGGAAACACCATAGAAGAAACAGAGTCAATCTTCTGTTTTTGGATCTTACAAAAATTTTGTCAGAAAAACAACAGCATTTTGAAATATTGAACAGTAAACTTGTAGTGGTAGAGGAAAAAAGATGCTAACACTTCACTCATATTGAGTACCTATCATGGGCCAACTCAGCATCATAGCACTTAGTTCTTCATGTGCTCTTTCTCATGTAATATGTATGATGTTTTCTGTATTCTTTCAAGATCATTCTATGAGTCTAGAAAACTCAAGTGCAAAGACAGCTCCTACTATATTTTTATTTAATTGTCCAATTCCATGCAGAGCAGTTTTAGAACTGTCAACTTGTACCTCCAAAGAAACAACTTTATCAGCTACAATCTGCTGTACTGCTTCTATTGCCTTTAAAATTCTCACAGACCCCATCATTTCCAAAGTCACTTAGGTCAGGATTTTTTCCCTTAACTCTTTAAGTGAAGTTATTCCATATATTTCTATAACAAATAAATTGTTTTGTTATATTCCGTGTTCCATACTGGGATCTCCCAAATCTCCAAATTTTTAAAAATTGCATACCTTCAAGTTCACTCTTTGCATTAGAGTGTTCTATTTGTTTTAGCAAATGCATAATATAATGTACACACCATTATAACAGATACAAAAGTTTCAACAACCTAAAACATCCCTTGTGTTTTACCTATTGAAACAACACCCCCCTCCCCCCCAAAAAGTTCTTGGCAACCACTGATCATTTTACTGTCTCTATAGTTTTGCCTTTTCCAGAATGTCACACGAGTAGAATAATATAGTACATATACCCTTTGATACTGGCTTCTTTCACTCAGATATATTCATGTAAAACTCCTCCATGTCTTTGCGTGACTTAATCACTCAATCTTTCTTATTGCTGAATAGTATTCCATTGTATTGTTAGACCAGTTTGTTTATACATTCACCTATTAAAAGCATCTTGGTTGCTTCCAGTTTTGGCAGCTATAGATAAAGCTACTGTGAACATTCTTATGCAGGTTTTACTGTAGACATAATTTTAAAAAGTGTTGGGTTAGTACTTCAAAACATGATTGCTGGATAGTATGGTAGGACTATGTTTAGCTTTGTAAGAAAACATCAAACTGCAATTCAGAACGTCTGTACCATTTTATCATTCCACCAGGAATGAACAAGCGATCCTGTTGCTCCATGTCCTTGCCAGCATTTCAGTGTTCTCAGTGTTTGGGGTTTTAGCCAGTCTAATAGCTGTATAGTGTCATCTTGCTCTTTTAATTTGCAACTCCTCAATGACAAATTATGTTAAGCATTTTTCATACAGTTTTTTGCCAACTGACTATCTTCTACAATAGAGTGGCTGATCAGATTTTTTACCATTTCTTATCTGGGTGTTTGTTTTCTTATTGATGAGTTGTAAGGGTTCTTTGTCTATTTTGGATACAATTCTTTTATAAGATATGCAATCTTCCACTACTCTTCAATTCAAATAGAGCAATACTATATCAAGCAACTACAATTTAAAAATTCATAGGGCAAGTTACTTAGAATACAGAGAGAAATATGGTTCTTTTTCATAAAGAGCTTATAATTAACAGGACACGAGAGGATAAGAGATAAAATAAAAAATAGCTCATCAAAGGAAAATATACAACCACCACATACATTATATAGTCAACAAACAATACTGGAATTCACAGGGATAAAAAGAGTTGAAGAGAGCTTGATAATGCAGAATCATAGAAAGAGCTGCTGAGACAGTAAAATAAAGACTAATTCTTTTAAAGATAGTAGACGTGGGAAAGAGTAATGGTTAAATTATCCTACTTCATAGCTGATAGAAGAGAAAGTAGATGCCTGTTGGTTGTGGTCAGAAAAAAATGGGACTTGCAATTTAAAAGTTGCTCTGCTTTTCTAAGTGGATGACAAATAAATGTGTCATTTGAAAAGTAAAATCATAAATTAATCACAACATAATTATGTAACCGCATTTAACTTAGTATAATACAACTGGTATACCTGAGAAAATACAGAAAACTGATCAAGACATGGAGCAGTATTGTCCAAGTTTCAAAGCATCCAATCCAAAGGAGCTGAGGTACCCTCATAGCACAGGCCCTGTAAAATCTTTATTAGCAAGACTATTGCATTTGCAGGCTCTGACTGGAAAGTACCTCTTTTCTGATGGTTAGTTACATTGAGCATCTTGTCATATGTCTATTAGCCTTCTGTATGTCCTCTTTGGAGAAATGTTTATTCAGGTTCTTTGCCTATTTTTTAATTGGATTTTTTGTTTTTTGGGGGTTGAGCTTTATAAGTTCTTTATAAATTTTGGATATTAACCCCTTAATACATGTATCATTAGCAAATCAGAGAATGCAAAACAAAACCACAGTGATGCATCACCTCACACCTGGAGAAAAGGGGACACATGCACTCTTGATGGAATGCAGACTGGTGCAGCCACTGTGGAAAGCAGTGTGGAGTTACCCCCCAAAATTAAAAATGGATCTGCCTATGACCCAGTGATTCCACTTCTGGGAATATATCCAAACAAACCCAAAACACTAATTTGAAAGAATATATGCACCCCTATGTCCATTGCAGCATTACAATGGTGAAGATTCATAAGCAGCCCAAGTGCCTATGAGTAGATGAGTGGATAAAAAAGTTGCTGTACATTTAAACAATGGAATACTACTCAACTGTAAAAAAAATAAAGTCTTATCTTTTGTGACAACATGAATGAACCAGGAGAGTATTACGCTAAGTGAAATAAATAAGCCAGTCAGAGAAAGACAAATACTGTATGAATTCACTTGTATGTGGAATCTAATGAACAAAATAAACTAACAAACAAAATAGAAACAGACTCTTACAGAGAACAGACCAACAGCTGTCAGAGGGGAAGGGTGTGGGGCTGAGTGAAAAAGGCGAAGGGATTAAGCAAAAAAACCCAAACAAACCTCACAGACAGACAATAGTATGGTGATTATCAGGAGGAAAGGGGGTGGGAGAGGTGGAGGAGGGTAAAGAGAGGATAAATAATGGAAGGAGACTGGACTGGGGGTGGTGAACATGCAAAACAATATACAGATGATGTATTATAGTATTGTATACCTGAATCTATATTATTTTATTAACCAATGTCACCCCAATAAATTCAATTAAAAAAGAAAAACTAAAAACAACCTCTTATGCTGGAAGTTCTTTCATAGGAATAACTGCCCTTCAGTTTTCATTAGATGCTTTGATTACAATGCCAAACACAATGGCTCAGTTACACAACCTGACATGTAATTTTACAGTGAGATGTGCGTGACTCAGGTCAGATTTTTTATCTGAAGAAAAATATTTTGATTATGGGGAAATTCCAGAAAAGTTGGGGAAGGTAGTTAGGCGAAGAGGAAGACAAAGTCCCCTCCTTCACATCTCGATCATGGACCAGCTTTGCCTACAACCTCTGTGGCCCGTTACTCTAGGTTTCACATGAGTGCCCTAGGAGTTCAGTCTAAAAACATGGCCGGTATTTCTTGACCTGTCTAATGTCAGAAGGAAAATCATCAGCATTTCAAAAGGCAAACACACTTGACCCACTCATTGCTCTGGGTGGAACAAGATGTTAAGCAGATAGAATAAACACAGGAGTGGCTTTGCATTATATTTTATACTGACTCACAATGAATAAGTTCCTTAAGTAATAATGCTTTCCTTTATAACTCCCAAAATAGAGTTTTGGAAAATATTATTCTTGGAAGAAGCCATTTCATTTTCTCTCTATGATTACTCTATAATGGCAAATGATATTCCTCAAAGTTCATTTGTGTTGCTTTTGACTATCTCACCTGTTTCATATGTTCTATTGCCATTAAGGTAAAGAATTTCATTTTCATAGGGACATAGAAGGAAGAAGAGAAGAAGAGATCTTCTGTGAACAACCCTGAAATTTTTGTGTACAGCTTTTTCAGCTATGTTTTTAAAGAGAACACCAAACAATATACATATTTTTTAGGGTAAGACAGTTTTGTTGCATAATTAAGATAGCGAAATAACTATGAGAAACTGAAGAAAACCATGAGGAATGGGCCAGACAGTAGGAAAAGAACTTTGGGCCACAGGATACCAATCTTACTATGGATATCACCATTTTGGCATGTTTATTTATTTTCCACTTTATAGATTTTTGTTGTTTAAAAAATCACAAGATTGCCCTGGCCAGATAGTTCAGTTGCTTAGAGCATGATTCCTACATGCCAAGGCTGTAGGTTTGATCCCAAGTCAGGGCACATACAAAAATCTACCAATGAATGCATAAATAAGTGGAACAACAAATTAATGTCTTTCTTTCTTCTTTCTTTCTTTCTTTCTTTCTTTCTTTCTTTCTTTCTTTCTTTCTCTCTTTCTTTCTTTCTTTTCTTTCTCTTTCTTTCTTTCTTTCCTCTCTCTCCTTTTCTACCTCTCTTTAAATTGATAAATTAAAATTTTAAAAATTATAAGATTGCTTTTTAAAACAAAGATAACAAAAATGTATTTTTTGTAATTTCAGAGCCATTTTTTCTGGGGGGGGGACTATCATCAATTTGAAACATGTAAGAGTAAGCTCTGCATTTATCATACCCTCAGAGAGGCAATAAAAATCTTTATTTGAATTCCTACCTTCCAATACATTTAGTCTAACACTAGGCCTAAATACATCTTTTGTGCTTTTGAGAATGGATTGTTAGAATGAAGGCTGAGGAGGTGATTTTGGCAACTGAAATACAGTGAGGTTTACTCTCACTGCCAATAATAACTCATGGGATCACATCCCTGCTATTGATCTCCTAAAAGTCCCTGAGGAAACTCCCAACCTCAGAAGAAAGTTAGGCAAGGCTTGAGTAGGAATTAAAGGGCAGAAATTACCAAGGTACTATATAGGTACTGCCACAAATAGAGTGAGAACATAACTCATTTTTTTCAACTACAAATAAATAGGTTTCGAACTTCAAGAAGGAAACATTCAGTGAGAAAGCCTTACTGAAAGTGTATGTTGAGTACCTGCCCAGACACAAAGATGAATAATACTGGACATATCAGGAGATCACTTTGTAAAGTATAAGTTCTGTCCAGAAGATATCCAGCCATGTAATATGAAAAATAGAGACATCTATTGAAGAAGACACATTATACAAGAAACATTTTACACAAGACAATGATGTCTGAGTTCCTTTCAAAGTAGGCACTTTGGGACCTCACATAGTTGCCATCAACTGCCTGGTCATATTTTCCTGAATCTCAGTGATTGTCTGAAATCTCTTCCCTTTCAAAGGTGATTTTGGTTTTGGGAAAAGCCAGAAGTCTCAGAGCACCAATACTGGGCTATAGGAAGGCTGAGTCACCTGAGTGATTTGATGTTTCACAAAAAAAGTCTGCAGGAAACATCATACGTGAGTGGGTGTGTTGTTGTGATGAAGCTGCCAATCACCAGTTGCCCATAGCTGTGGCCTTCTGAATCATCTGAATAATTTCTGAGGAGGAATGTTCAAGCTTAACACAAAATTTGAAGCAGATTCATTGCTCTACTTGCTCAGTCATTTTGAATTCGATGGCCACACACAATACACATGCTGACCCAATGGCATCTCCTACCACCACTGATTAGAATAGTGAAGTCATCATTGTTCACATATGCGCATTCCACTCTCCTTGACTACCAGGTTACATTGGTGTTGCACAAACCGTTCTTGTTATATTAACAATGGCTGGGTATTTTTCCTGGCTGGATCTCATATAATGACCATCTAACCACTATAGTATATACCTGAAACCAACATAAAATAATATTGAAAATAAAGTGCAATTGAAAAAAAATTTTTAAAAGAAAGGAATGTATATGATAACCAAGTAATAAATAATTTTGAAAGAGAGCCAGTTTTAAAAATATGATTTTCAGAGAATGTCATTAAATGATAAAAAAAAAGCCGTGACCCTTTCACCACTTTTCTCTTTTATCCTTCATAAATGTGGGATTCGTCCGTACAGCCTGAAAATGAATTCACTTCGTAAATACATTGAAATTTATTATCTATCAGGCAGTGTGCTTGGTGGTGCTGGGATTTTATATTTTGACCCCTTTCTCACATTTTGCACCCCCACACCTCAGAGAAGCACCAGTCCGTTCTCCATAGTAATTAGTGGTGACAAGTATCTTTTCATGGACCCGTTCATCATGTGTATCTCCTCTTTAAACCTTCTGCCCACTTTTAATTAGATTGTTGCCATATCAATTTTTATAAGACACACAAACATATTGTCAAAACTATGAGCAAATTAAAGAGAAATTAATAGAGAAAAAACTATTGAGGAACATGATTTTGAGGGAAGGAGGCAGATTGGCTGGTGGCCTAAAGGAGTGACAGGATCAAAAGACATTTTTGTAAAGATAGGAAACTTTGAACGAGTTTGTGGTAGATAAAAGAAAGAGTAAATAAGTAGGAGAAATAAGATAATTGATGAATGAAAGTCCCAGAGAAGTTACTAATCACCAGCATGGATGGTATCTCTGATGCCAAAACCCTCCTCTGAGAAGAAATACAGTAAGAGCAGGGGCTGGTGTTGACAGATACAGATATGAAAAAAGAACAGTTACCTTTATGCTCTCTCGAGGCAGAAAGGAAGACCATTTGCTGAAATGAGAAGAACGGGTCACAGTAGGTGAGGTGCTTCCCAGCTGCAATTCCCAATGGTTCTCTTTCCCCCGGCAGTCACATCCTCAGAAGAACCACCTCAGCCTCCATTCTCACCCACACACTTCCCCAAAAGTTGAATCTGCTTTAGTGACTCAGGTCTAGTCAGTAAGAATATCACATCTCCCTGTGCAAAATGATGGACTCAGGGACAGATTTGAACTTTAATGGGAAAAAATAGTAATTTTGCTAGGAAATTCAGCCAATGGACTTAAGAGCATGGAGGCACTGAGCCCACCAGCAAACATCCTGCAACTACACGGAACCTGAGAGGCCAGCCCCGGCGCGGGGGCGGGGAGACAAGAAACCAGGGCTTGGGGACAACATCCTGGTGGTCCTGGATTCACCCAGACTTGAAAATAATCGTAAAGGGCAATATTCAGTTAAATATCCAAATAATTTCCTTTTCTTGGGAAGCTAGTTTAGGTTAGGTTTTAGACATTGGAGACAGAAAACTTAAACTGGAAGAGTAGGAAAGACTGGAAATGGTGATGACAACAGTGAGTAGAAGAACTACCCAGGGAAAGAAAAAAGAATTCCCAAGCTCAGATGAGACACCAGTTCATTAGTTCTGATACCATCTCTAAATTTTTCTAAATCTCCAGAAGGAACAAAACCAGATTGCTCTACTATAGTTCTCACGAAGGCTTGAATTTCTAAAGCTCTTCTCAAGAAATAATGCAACCTACAGTAATATCAGATTTCCTGAGCTAACCATTTTACTTGACACATGTAAATGAAGGTATTTCATTGCTTATTTAAACATTATTAAAAAAATAAATAAACATCCGGGAAGCCTTGTTGTTTTCAAATACCAGGTCAATAAGTCCACAGAATGTGCATTGAAAAACGTAGTCTGGCCCCACTGCAAAGTATAATGTTACAGGCTTACCCTGACCTGAATATAAATCTCACATCTGTTTTTTTTTTTCCCTCCCTTCTTCCCATTAATGTGCTTTGCGTGCTTAGTTAGGTAAGGGCTTGTCATTTGATCAAGGCCTATGCATCCAATAGAAAGCTAGAGGACACAATTCTTTGCTCCCAAGAGGCTTACAGTCAGACAATAAGCTAGTATCACACACACACACACACACACATACACACACACACACTAGAGTATATCATCACATTATTGCACACAAAAACAATAGTTTATAATATTTACCCTTATTATTCACAACCCACTCTGACATTTTTCTATTCCATTGTATTCTATATCCTTTTTTAAAAAATGTTGATCATAACTTCCTAAATTTATTTCATAACCTCCTACCATGGGGGTATTTAGCTTAGTCAGAAAAGTCAGAGAGCCTTCCTTAAAAAATGATGATTGAGCTGAATTCAAAACATGAGTAAGAGTTAATTAGGTGAAACAAGGGAAGAAAAAATTAATCAGTGGATACAGCAAGTACAAGACCTGGGCAAAGGAGGAAGTAGATGTGTACCAGGAACTGAAGGAAGGCTAGTGTTTGACTGCAGTGAAGAGAGGAAGGGAGGTACGTGTCTGGTGCCTGATGAGATAGAAGGACAGATGGCCAACACCAGGCAGGACCTTACAGGCCATGTCAAGGATTGTTGTCTTTGAGAAAAATGAGAAGACATTGAAGATTTAAACTTTGAAAAGATTATGTGAGCTAACTTTGCAAAAGTAGAGGCAAGGATGGATGTGGGTCTTTCACTTATAGTAAGGGAAAACGAAAGCTAGGATTTGAGTAGATGGCAGTGGATATGGAGAGAAGTGTCTTCTCAGCATTCCAAAATTAATTACTTATTATAACACAAGCAGAATGACTTATAATACTGATTCCCAAACACATGTCAGTTTCCACACAATGAATTACCTAGGGAAGAATTTGATTTGATGAGTCCGTAGTTGACCTCGGATATGTGCATATATTTTGAAGTCCCATGGAGATCCTGGTGTGCAACTAGGAGAGAGAACTAGTAAGAGGATGCTTCTCTTCATTCTATGTTCACTTCTGTGAGTGATCTAATCCGATTCTTTGTAAATACACTAATATGGTAATCACTCTGAAATTTATATAATTCAAGCCCAAACCTCTCTGCTAAACTACACATTCCTGTATCCAACTGTTGAATACTTTATGTCTTCACTTGGATTTCTAACATTAACAAGACCAAAGTAAAACTTTAAATCCTAACCCGTTCCACATCTAATCTTCCTGAGTTTCCCTATCTCACTGACGGCAACTTCATGCTTCCACTCACTCAGACTAATGTTAGGGCCACCCTTAACACCTCACATGTGCTGTGCCTCACATTAAAACCACCAGAAAGTTCTGTCATGTCTTCCTTCCAACCCCGCCTCCCCCAACTCCAAAACATTTTACCAGCTCCAAGGACCCCACTGCAAATGAAGTCATTATCATCTTGCACTAGAACTGTTTTAGAAGCCTTCGCCCTGGTCTTTTGTATCTTTCTTTCCCTCCCCATGATCTATTTTTTAAGTAAAGCACGGTAAACTTTTCAAGAGATCAGTTCAACAAATGGCTTTCTAATTTACCTTTGGAGGAAATCCAAAGTTCTCATTAGACCCTGCAAGAAACAAAAGCTCCAAGCTTACCACCTCTGATTACTTCTTACTAATTATGCTCGGACACACTGGTTTGTAAACATACCAAGCAGGCTCCCACCTTAGAGTCTTTGTACCTGCTGTTCTCTCTGCCTAGAATACTTATTCCCCCCTCCAGCGCCTATAAAGCTTGATCTTCACTTCTTTCAAATTTTTGCTCAGATATCATCATGTTAGAATCCTTATTAAATCACTGTATATAATATATACAGGCACACCACGCCTTTTTTGTGTGTATTTGTCAATTGTAACCCCCTATAGAATAATTCTTTCTTGAAAGAGAAACATTGTTTGGTTTATAGCTATATTTTCAGTACTGGGGAATTGTTCCGTACTTAGTACAACAGAAGCTCAATACATAGTTGATGAATGAATGAGTGGCACGGAGAAAGAAACAGGTATGGAAAAATGAATGGGGACAGGCAGAAAAAGCATGGAGAGTTGCACCCTAGCATCTCTGACACACCTGATCTGCCATTGGGAAAAGTCAGGTCCTGTCCTTCTTGGCAGGCAAAGTTGTGCACATGCAAAGCGGACCTTGGAAGAATCAAGGAAGACTACCCAGCAGTGGCTACCTGTATTGACTCTGCTGTCAATCAGGCTGGTGTTAAATTCTAGTTCCACCACATTCCTGTGTGACGTTGGTCAAGCCACCTGACCTCTCTAACCCCCTACACCTTTACCCAAAAATGGCCTAAAAAGAGGGGTTTTTTGGGGGGGAGGAGAATTAAATGGAGACAATTTATAAAATATATTTGGCACAAAGTAGTTGTCATCAAATATTAGTTGTTATTTATTATTATACAGTAGGTGTGGTTGGCTAGTAGTATACAGCTGAAAAAAAGAGAAAAGGATTAGAAGAGGCAAAATATTGGTTTTACTTTGCAGCAGATGTTTAGATAAGTAACATCTTTCTCACCTGTTAAAATGCTCGTTTTGAGTAAGAGGTAAATAGAATGCAAGCAGTCACAATCGTTCCAGGGTTGACCCAGTTAGACCTTTAGATTTCATAAAGGTAAAGCATAATCTGATTAAATGCCAGGTGAAAAGAAGAAGGCAGCTAAGAAAAAATTAAAACCTGATTCAGCAGAAGATTTAGTGCGTCATGCTCCATACACCACATCCTGTTATTTTTGTAGGCCATTAACCCGCATTGTGATGTGTTCTAGGAACAAAGGGGTAGTTAAGACTAACTACTCAGCATCAGCAATCATTGCCAGAGGGAACTAACTCCTGCTTCATTCAACATAGCCATCAAATGATGTAAAAAGATATAATCCAGGCACTTAGGGAATTGATAGATGTAGCATTATGTAGATATAGAATTATGTTTTCATATTCAATCACAATAATAAAGAGATCAAAAACTCTTAAGAACATTTTAATATTTTACTCCATTATTTCTATTTCCTCCTCATTTCCCTAAAATATATACCTTTAATAAAGTGTTGTTCAACTGGTATGCTGCAAGAGGCACACTGGGTGCCACAAGAATTTTTAGAACATGCAATACCTGACTATTTAGTCAGGGGCACTGACCACTTATCCCTTAGATTGTCAAATCGAAAATGACAACAGCCAACACAAGAGTAACCGTCCAGTGTGAATGAATCAAATTCATACCTACTTTTTGTTAGACTGGGAAAAAAATTTTTTTTTGGTGTGCTACCAATCTTAGTAATTAGTTTATGTTTGCCAGGAGAAGAAAAATGTTGAAAATCACTGCTTTAATAGGTTGGTAAATCTTCTAAATTATAGCTTACATCCAATCATAACATTTAAGATTTTTATGATTCATAAGCTCGCTTGAATAGATTTAGAGTTAATTCACAATTTCAGTATTTACCAAAACATTAAATTCTAATCACAGATATCAACATGATTAAGGAACCAGGTTGGCAAAAACTCTCTCAGAAATGACTGATCTCAGAAATGCAAATGTGCAATTGGGCATTAATGTTGTTGTTATTGGGCATCTCTGATTTGGCACTCCACTACCTCATAATGCTAAATCAACACATGACTCATCCTCACCTGTCAGTAAGTATAAGGGGTTTTCCAAAAGCCCTGATATTGGATGAGTAGACTGGTAACAAATGAATCTTTAAGTCAGACATTGAGGCAGCAGAGTCTCATTCTGAACATGAAATAAATATTTCAAAGTAAAATTCAAGGTTTAAATCATGTCTACTGTGGGACTCTGGAGAAAGGTATTGGCATTGGAGGTGAGTGGAAGGAAGGTCTTGGAAAGGCTTCCCCTAAGCATGACCGCATGACAATCCATGTGGAAAGAAGGCTAACACAGCTCCCTGTTATGTGGGCAACTCTGGGTCAAACAAAAAGAACTGCCAGCCAACCAAACAGGAGTGGAGGAGGATGAGGTCTGGCCCCGGCTTGCAGCTGAAAGAATCAGTTCCCCTGGCAGGTTTCTCTGTGATAAGGAGAGAACAAAGAAAGAAGTAAATGAGGAGAAAAAGTCTCTGGTGCCCTTTAACTCCTCATACAAGGCAGAATGGTGGCCTAGTGGTTGAGGCATGGAAAGGTGATTGAAGGGTAAGACAACAGGCAGGCATGAAACGTTGCCCCAGTAGATTATCTCTTAGACAATGCCATTTTGCATCCTGAGAGATCAAATATAACTGGGGCAATTTCTCTACCTACTTTAAACTAGTGCACCTGGAAATAGTTTAGGGGTGAGAGTCATTTCCAGGAAATAACAGACTGTAACTTAATAATACCTCAAATGTCCCCTTAGCTTATTTTAGCCTGACACTTACGTTTAGGGTTTTAAATGTTGTGTATTTCAGCCTCATAAGATGTCTTAAGCATAGAGAAGGAGAGAGAAGTCATCCACTTCTCCATCACAGACATCACTATCCCTAGAATAGACAGTATTAGTGGGGGCATCCTTCCCATGGCTGCCAAACTGCAAACTAAGAGGTTCTATGAATGAAGATAACTCATGGGTTCATATTAACCGCTCCTACATCTGCTGGTTTTGACAATACTACCTGATGGGGCAGCTGGTAAGCTACCTTCCCCAGCATCAGGGCCCTTAAGTGAATATACACTACATGAAAGGGAGGGAGGTCTAGGCTTTGTGGGAACTGTCCAAAGTGGTAAGGGAGGAGGACTCCCAGGAACTGATAAATAAGTTAGTACTTGAGTCACCACATTTTAAAAACAAATTAAAAAGAAATAATTTCTTTCTATAGCTAGAAGTTCCATATTTTTCTTAGTTTTCCAGACAGGCCTCTCTGGATATTGAGCTATAGTTCAGTACCAGTGGTTAGATAGGTCTTTATGACAGAATCTCTGATATATCAAAAATGGTGGTTGTAGTTACAGGACTACACCTTTCTGACAGGCAGTTAAGTCATTCCTAGAGAAACCTAGCAGAAATAATCAGTTAAGAGAGGAGATGGATAAAAATCTATTGACAAAGTCCTCCTCTAGAGGTTGTTCAATGACCAAAGGTTATCAGGACCTCTAAGACTGTGGCCTTACTCTGAAAGACTATTGAATGGGTGTGTAGAATATAGAGAATATAAGAAAGGAAAGGAAAGGAAGAGCACATTGAATGGAAAAGAAGTGATGTGTATGTTAAGTTTTTTAATATCCACCAAAATGTAAGGGGAAATAAAACTTATCATGTGCTGATGCTGAAAACGTTATTTCTGAGGAGAGTTGAGAGAAGAATAATAGAGTGGGTTCTGGCAGGTTAAGGTCACTTAGAAAACATGAGAACAGATGCTAGCTGTAGCTAAATGCTTCTGCGGAGGCCTAGGTGAACTGAGAGTGCTTAGTGACCAACCCACTCCCCTAACATTCAGTGGTAGTAATTAGAATTTGGAAGATGCAAGTGAGGGAAGTGCCATTAGAGGCTTAAAATAGAGACCAAAGGAGAAGGACACAGAGTCATTTTGGGGACTTTGGCACATACCTTGGTTATAAGCACTGATGTCATGACAGGATGTTGAAGTTATACCCTCCACGTTAAAAGCTTTGGGGGTTGAGCTAACCAGATTTTTTCCCAACATATCCCCAGTCCCTGAAGACAAAGATCCTGCTGGCCTGCTTGTGTCTCTGCTACCACCATGAAGCAACTTCATTGCCCACCAGGAAGACCACTCTTTGGAACTAAAAAAATGAATGACCTCTCAGAACTAGTCAGAGAAAGGCCACAGGGATAGATACGGTACAGAGCTTTTGTCTCTTAATAAGACAAACTAGATTCTGAAGTACTAAAGTCAATTCTCTAACTGATAAGCTTCTATCAGAGAATAAATCTTCTATCAGTTACAGAATCAACTGAGAATAGAAGGAAAAATAATTTTAAAGAATTTTTCTGATTATTATCTGTACCTCCTATTGTTTAAAACTATGAGAGAACAGCCTTGCCTACATCTCGGTTAGATAGCCTCCTGGTCTACCCATCATATTTCTCATCTACACCAGGGCTTGATAAGTTTTTTCTATAAATATTAATGTTTTTGCTTTGCAGGTCATATAGTCACTGTCACAATTATTTAATACTGCCATTGTGTTATGACAGCAGCCATAGACAGGCTTCATTATCTGTTTCAATAAAACTTTATTTACAAAAACAAGCAGCAAGCCCATAGATGATATTTGCCTTCCCATCACCTAAACTATTAGAATTTCCTTCTAACTTGTATTTCTGTTTCCAAATTTTACACTATTATAGTTCCATGTAGAAGTCAGAGGGTTTTTAAAAAGATTTTATTTATTTTTAGAGACAGAGGAAGGGAAGGAGAAAGAGAGGGAGAGAAACATCAATGAGTGGTTGCCTTTTGCTCACCCCCACTGGGGACCTGGCCTGCAACCCAGGCATGTGCCCTGACTGGGAACTGAACTGGCGACCCTTTGGTTTGCAAGCTTGTACTCAATCCACTGAGCTATACCAGCCAAGGCTGAAGTCAGAGATTTTTTAAAACATAAAACAGATCATATCTTCTTACAACATAAAATCCTTGGAAGGCTTTTCATTGCAAATAAAATAAAATATAAACTCTGTGCCTTGGCTTAGAAATTTCTGTATGAGTTAGCTCTTATTTATTTATTCACCTAAAGTCATACCATACCACTCCCCTTTTCTAACTACAGACCATCCCCTACTTATAATGGTTCAACTTATGATTTTTTGAGTTTACATTGGTGAAAAAGCAATATACATTTAGCAGAAACTGCACTTCACATTTTGAAGTTGATCTTTTCCCACACCAGTGATAGTAAAATACTGTCTTGTGATACTGGGCAGCAGTGAGCAGCAGCTCCCAGTCCAGCACCCTATCACAAGGGTAAACAACAGATTCTCTACAATGTCCTGTGTTGCAGGATTTTTTGTATACTGTATTTTGTGTTTCTGCATCCCATCATGTCTACAAAATGCTCATCTGTGTCTCCTGCTTCTGGTTAGAAGAAAAGAATTACTCTTGAGGTGAAACTCTAGATAATTGCCCACTTGACACCTAAAGTAAGTGTTCTGAGCATGTTTGAGGTAAGCTAGGTTAATCCATGCTGTTCACCTGTTAGAATGATTAATAAAAAGATAAAAGGTGTATAGTGTGGCTCAGTGGATTGAACACTGGACTGTGAACCAAAAGGCTGTGGGTTCAGTTCCCAGTCAGAGCACATGCCTGAGTTATGGGCCAGGTCCTACAGTTGCTATAAGCAAGGTTTTTATGTCGACATAGTTTTCAACTCCTTTAGGCAGATACCAAAGAGCAGGTATGCTGCATATGTTTAGTTTCAAAAGAAACTGACCGGCTGTTTTGCCAAAGGCTGTACCGTTTTGCATTTCCAACAGCAATGTATGACCGTTCCTGTTGCTCCATCCCCTCTCCAGCATTTGGTGGTGTCAGTGCCGTGGATTCTGGTCATTCTAACAGACACGCACAGGTATCTCATTGTTTTAATCTGCATTTCCCTGATGACATATGATGTGGAGCATACTTTCATATGCTTATTGGCCATCTATACCTCTTCTTTGGTGAGGTATCTAATAAGTCATTGTCTTATTTTTTTAAGGAGGTTATTTGTGTTCTTATTGTTCAGTTTTATGAGTTCTTTGTGTGTTTTGGAATAACAGTTTTTTATCAGTTATGTTTTTTTTTAAATATTCTATCTGTCTGTGTCTTGACTTTTTATTCTCTTGGCAGTGTCTTTTGCAGAACAGACACTTTAATTCTCACATAATCCAGTTTATAAGTTCTTTCCTTCATGGATTGCACTGCCTCAGTTTGTTACGAATTTATTTTCAGGCCATCGTGAAAAGCTTCGTGGATATACTTCACATAAAACATTCACAACTTGATTACAAAAACTAACTTGTCAAAGTCACATTGTGAGAGATACAAGCTTTGGTCTGTTTCTAATACATTAGTCATTACTATTTTTCTCTTTTTTTCTATGGCATAATGCTTTGTAATAGGATTGACCAGTATGGTTCATAAATTTAAATTAGGGAAAAATAAAAGCTGTCCCCAAGGAACATTCTGTTTCCAAAGGAAATCACTTCCAGTCTGATATACTAATGCTGAATATTTGGAAACCAAAAGCATTCAAAGCAAAATGCTTTGTAAAGTGGTTTGGTCAATTTACTCTCCAGGGGAAGCCGTGCTTTAAAATTCCAACTGGGTAGCAAGGCAGCCGTAGTGCAACAGTCAGAATTTCTAGGATTTGATGACATTTAGTTTAGTGTTGCAGCACCTCTTACGGTAATGAAACCTATTTGCTAATTCCCGATTCTCATGAAAGTATTTCAAAAATGCATAAAGTAGTTACTAAGTGGAAATTTATAATCACATCTTTGAAAGAATTAGTGGCGAGAAGTCAACAATAAAATATATGCTATTCCTATTTTCTTTTTGATCTGAGTTTTGTTAATGTTGTTTATCTTAGTCCATTCAGGCTGATGTACCAAGATATCGTAGAGCAGGTGGCTTATAAACAGCAAACATTTATTTCCCATGGCTCTGGACATTGGGAAGTCCAAGATCAAGCTGTTGGCAGATTAAGTGTACAGTGAGAGCCTGCTTCCTGGTTTATAGAGGGTGGATTCGTGGTCTGTCCTCACACGGTAAAAGGGGCAGGGGACCCGTTTTAGAAGACACTAATATCATTCATGAGGGGTACTTCCTACGACAATCACACTGGGGGTTGAGAATTCAATATGAATTTGGGGGGGAACGCAAACATTCAGACCCTAGCATTGTTTTTATTATTGCTGGCAGTTGTGGTGGTGGGGTGTACGTGTTCGTGTGTGCCATTTGTTCAAGTAACGACAAGAGAAGTAAAAAAAAGGGCATTATTATCTGGAAAGTATATAAATCACACATAGAAACACATCACAATAACTCCTATGAAAACAGCAATCAGTGAGGTTCTAACATATGTTAAATTGAGAATGAAAACTATTGTGAGTTCATGTAGAAGTGGATATTGTTCCAAAAAAAGGGGGTATGAAGTTTAATGGTGTCAAAAACAGTATAGTAAAGGACTGTTACTAAGCACAGCATTAGAAGTCTAACTTCCATAAAGAACATCTGCAATATCAGACAAAAGACTTCTAGAGCATAGGGACTATAGCCAATAATATTGTAACCACTATGTATGAAACCAGGTTGGTATTCCAAGTATCAGGGGGATCATTCTGTTAAGTACATGATTGTCTAAGCACTATGCTGTACATCTGGAACTAATACAGAATAATATTGAATGTAAATCATAATTGGAAAAAAAATTTTTAAAGTAACCAAAAGACTTCTTCTTTTTCTTTTTTTGCTTAGTCAAGACCAAATTTCTAAAGAAAGCAATGAATTCTTTCTATTTCTGTGAAGCCCAAGGCTTTCTGATACATTTAAAACTTTAATCCTTATCTTTTTCTGTGTATCATCTCTTGTCAACAGAACCTTTTTGCAGGCATGCACAGCTGAGTAAGAGATAACTGGCCACTCCACCCACCCAGGAGGGGCAAGGAAAAGCCCACTATGGCTATCTGGAGCTCAGTTTGGTCAGTCAAGATTCATCCATTTACTTCTTTTCTAAAGCAGATTTATTCTAAAATAGGCATCACACACAAAAAAGAGAATGGACAAAAGGAGGGAATTCATCCTGATATTTCACAGTAAATCTGGGCAACTTTGAAGCACAATTGTTACTTAAGGATGCTGCCACTTCACTGGACTGTCAAGGTCAATGTGGGAGTGGACAGTCTGTATCGCTATCACAAAGTTAACCGAAGAGTAACTGGCTTTTTCCTTTCCTTGTGCATACAAGCAAATAATTCTATCCTCCACTTAAACACTTATTGAATAATAAACTCTTTACTGATATTCCTGATGTGCTTAACCTGATAATGATATGTCTACATTTCAAAATGCTGCAATTATATAGCATTCCTTAAAGGTAATATAAAGTGTAGTGGATATACAGGAAAATAGAAACTTAGAAACACATTTGAAAAGGCTGAGGTCTCCGATTTGTTAGAAGAGACCAATTGAGTATTCACATTCAACCCAATACAACTTAATCAGAATTTTCTCTTTTCATTTATTTTTATTAATCTCTAAGTCACATAAAATATATAATTTCATAGATACTTTAATTATAATTTTCTTTCTTTTAATAGAAAATATCCTGCATGTTTCTGAGCATTCTTTTGAATAGTTCAGATTTAAAGACTGAAAATATCACTTGAATTGGCCCTAAGAATAACCAGGAAACAATTTCCAACACAGGAGAACACCAGTTTAAATAGAGGAATTCAAATTATTATCAACAGTAAACAGTCCTATTCATTTTCCCCCTTAACTTTAAGATTCACTTGTAATTTAAAGAATATTGCAAAGTAAAATGTCATTATCTGTTAACAAATGTTCATCGACAGCTTGCCACTGAACTTGAAATTTGTGGGAGGTTACATGAGAAATATAAGATATCACCCCAAACTTTAATGAGTCTGTAGTTGACTTGAAGGAAACAAAAGCAAAATTAATAATTAAACTCTGCTTCATGAGATAGCTATTACGAGTACATTCATGTTCAAAGAGCAAAGGTAGAAGGAATACATTTCAATTGACTTGGTCAGAATAAATGTTCTCAGAGAAAACAGGACTTTGCACTGATCGTGAAGAGAAGGACTTAAACGGCAGGTGACAGTTTCAGGTTGGTTAGCCTGGAAGGCTCTTGGAATTTTGACATCATTGAGGCCTCAAAGGCCAGGAGGAGAGAGACTGAGGATTTCAACAGCTTAAAATATGGCTGTTGTGCAATACAAGTAAAGCGGTTAGCCAGACGTGGAGAGCTGTTGGGTATTTGCCAGTGGCTGTGAAGAAAGTGGTTTGCAATCTGGAAAGCATTAAAAATGTCTTGTGGCAGATTCTCTAGTGCTTCTCTTCCAATCCTGGATTTTCTACTTCTTATCTCTGTCTCGGGCCTTCCTCTCCCTAACTGAAAAATGAGAATGGGAGATTTTTTCTTATCTGCCAAAAAGAATTAATATGAGGCTCAAAAGCAAATAGCATCAAAGTGTTTTAGAAGCTATGAACCCTTAAGAATGTTTTCATTCATATTACATTACTCTGTGTATTATGTCTAAAATGTCATTGCTTGGGACAAACAATAAATCATTCATTTAGACTATCCAGATACCAGTGTCATCTTGGGGATTTTTTTAATAGCTTGGGACAAAAATACACTGTGCCTTTCTCTATTACCTGGACATAGCGCAGATAAGGCAACTGGCTTCACTTTAAAAACGGTGGTAAAGACACAATTGCTTTTAAATAGCTCTGCCTCCTGTGGTGCTTGGTGTTGTCATTCTCAACTGCAGGGAGCCTTGGACCATCCACAGTCCCATCTGTCTTTGCACCAGGCCCATACTAGAGATGCCTAGACAGGAGCCAGACACGGGCCATGGGCCTGACTGCTATACCGTGAGAACCCAGGTTATGTTACACAGTGCCTCCTGATTAGGTTGGACAACCCAGCAGCCCACTTATAGTGGGGATTTTCTATTACCTGCTTGCCAGTTGGAAAAATATTTTTCTTTATATTCTGCAGACAGTGCATGTTAAGTTGGTTTAGAGTGGCAATGAGGTGAAGCATGATATCTGTAAGAGTTTCAAGAGGACCAGAGGAACTGGAAATCACATCTCATGGACTTCCTCTGATCTTAACATTCAGTGCCAAAACTAATTCATATGTTCACTCCTATATTTAAAATAGGTTATTTGGAACTCACCAACACACACACACACACACATACACACACACACACAAACACACACACAATTCAATAACTTTTTTTTCTCACAAAATCCTATTATACTGTGGTTTATTCCCTATGGTTAAGTTAAATTTAATCGTCTAAGATTTTTAATCACATTGTTGAAGTCTCGTCTTATCCACATTATGTGAGATTTATCTTTTGTCTTTAGATACATGCTAATCTCTAAAAAGTCAGTATAATAAATCTGCGGGCTGTTTTTCCAGATTACCACTCCCCAGATGGATGAAGGATTACATTAGCTGAGTCAGGTATGATGCTGATGGTATCAGGAAGCTGTGCAGGAGAGAGACCTCCCCATTTTTCTTCTCACAAAGCGAGACCAAACCTCTCAACCTTCCTCAACTAGAGAATTTAATTTCCCTTCCAGACTGTGTTCTAATGGTTTATGCCACCTCCTCCTTGCTCCCCAATTGAGATGATGTCCTGTCAAAGAAGATGAGTGAAGAAGTTAATAAAATTCCCCAGGGTCGCGGGGGACAAGGACAAGAAGTTTGTTCCATGACCGGTTTACGATTGCCATTATGTTTACTGATTGTCTTGACCTACTGTAAGGACAAGGGTCTTGAGCATAATCCAGGAGAGTATTTTGTTAGATTTTCATGAAAGAAAACCAGCATGCTATGCCAATGTCATAGCTATGCAAGCATGCCATGTTTTTAGACATGTAAAAGACCTGCCGATTAAAACTTCAGTGTTTTAACTACTTCCACAGGTAACAGAGAGAAAGGAGAGGGAAAGGAAGCTGGAAGCTACCTCATCCCTCAAATTCAAGGGGCAGCTCTGAACTCACTGCAGACCAGAACAAGCCTGCTAAAATGGCCTTGGTCACAGCACTGATTATGAAGTCAGGGGGTTCCAGAAGTTTGTGTGTGTGAATCACCCTTCCCTCCCATGAAGGCGTTTGAGTGAAGCCAGAGTGGGTGCTGCCTTGCTTACAAATTAATTCTAATCTCTAGACCAAACTTCCTGAGGAGCCCCTCAAACCCACCAGCCTTCCACAGTTTCTCTGAACTGGGTCAATGACACACCTGGCTGAGGAGCCACAGCTAGGGCAGGCTGGGTCTCCCTGGCATTGTTTTAACCTGCACTCACCCCACCCCAACCCATCCCCGGAGAAGAACATACCTCTTCCAATTCAAGTGTATTGAAGTGCAGAAAGCAAGGTATCATCTTGCAGGGCAATATGCTTGCTAAACTACAAGCATAGGATTTCCAGTCAGCAGACTTGAATTTGAAGCCTTTTCCTGCCACTGACTTAAAGTGGGAATACAGACACTTTCATCATACTATCTCGGCTTGTAAAGCTGGCTGAAGTCCAAGAATAATAAACTAATTCATGAAACTTAGGATGACCCACGTGTAAGGAGAAGAGGTAGGGCTTTCAGTTTAGTGCAGTTGTCATCGCAGCTTACATTCCCTGGTAGTATATTAGAGTTAAAGATAAATCCAATGTTTCTGAAGTTAAACCTCCTTCGGCTTTGGTTCCAGTCTTCCTCATTAGATGGAGATGAGGGGCGACTCCAAGAGGGCTCTGCTCCCCAGGAGAAGCTGCTTTTCAGTAGCCCTGGCGAGCCCAGAGGATGAAATCTCCACCGGACTGCCCCTTACCTCCATCCACCGGGAGGCCAGTTACCTCGTGCTCCGCGAAGGGTGCAGACAACTCCTCCCACCCACTCTCCTTCCCAGCTCCCACTGCCTACTCCCTTCCTCCATCACCTCCCCCCGCCTCCCCCGCCCCACCGCCCCTTCAGTCTAGGGAGTTTCCCAAGCATCTTAAGGCTTGAGTTTCCTGCCTGGGGGAAGGGGCAAAGGTCGATATAAGGGATGAGGAGGGCTTGGGGACTCCACAGTGCTCTGGAGTTTCAAGTCCTCGCGCCTCCTCCTTCTTGAATACGCGCCCTCTCGCTGCGCCCTCCTCGCCGCTATGAGTCTCCTGTCCAGCCGCGCTGCCCGCATCCCCGGCCCTTCGGGATCTCTCTGTGCACTGTTCGCGCTGCTGCTGCTGCTGACGCCGCCCAGGCCCGCGGCCAGCGGTGAGAGCTCGCAGCCCGGGGGACGCACCCGACAGAGGGGTGCGCCCCCGCCTCTGCAGCGGCGGAGGCGTCCTGGGCGCGGGGAGGTGTCCGGGGCTAAGCTTACTGCAGGGAAGCTTTCCCAGCAACCTGCCCTGTAACAGTGTTTCTCTTTCTGCCCCAGCTGGTCCTGCCTTACTGAGAGAGCTACGTTGCCAGTGTTTATCCATCACACCCGCGATTCCTCCCAAAATGATCAGTAATCTGGAGATGATCCCTGCAGGCCCGCAGTGCTCCAAAGTGGAACTGATGTAAGTCCTCGGGCACCGCGGTGTCCGCTGTGGCATTGCCCGGGGCTTCAGCCCTGCAGCTCAAGGACAAACCCTCATTTTCTTTTCCTTTCTTTTTTTCTTTTCCTGTAGAGCAACCTTGAAGAACGGGAAGGAAGTCTGTCTGAACCCAGAAGCCCCTTTGATCAAGAAAATCATCCAGAAAATTTTGAGCAGGTACCTGGCATTTTGATCTTTAAAGTTTTTAAAATCTCTCTTGGAGTGTAGCCTTTGCAAGGTCCTTACTACTCTCTGCATGTGTTTGGCTACTACTTCCCAGCCCATTCTCGAAATAAAAAGTTTGTTCAGGAGAAAAGAGAAAGTTATTCCCGAATGCCCTGGGAAAATCTTTATCAACAATCTTGCAAGTAATAGCCTACCTAAGTGATTATGCAGAATTCATGACTAAGATGTACATATTGTGTTAGTATCGTCCTTGAGTCCACCCTTTGCTCTTTATTGACCTTCAGCTGTGTTTTGCAAACAGTTGGAGTATATAGGAGTGTGGAAATTTGGTTAAACTGATATTTTTTTCTCAACAGTGGAAAGAAGCAGAAAAATTAAGAGAAGGATCATGCATTGGAAAAGTCACCCAGTTCTTCAGCAGAGCCGTTTCCTGGGGATCTCTGGATGGAGAGAAGTCAAAAATAACAAAGACCTAATTTCCTCCACTGAGTTAGGTTTCACCACGAATTCCTCACTGTGAGGGAAGGTTGGGAAGAGGGACCTATGTTTGTCTCTGCAGCTCTCTGTTCATCTTATGAAGTATTTTGCATAGTATTTACTACTCTTTGTTTGCAGTTATTTTATCTGCTATGCCATTGAAATCGTTAACAATTGATTTAATAGTGAGTCAAGAATCACTGGTTGTTACTCTTTCAAGGTGATTGGTTTATTTCAAGACTGTGTTCCCTAGAATGTTACTGAAAAGGCTGTGGATTTAATATGTGAATGGTATTTCTTTAGAATGCTATATATGAAGTTAAACTGTTACCCCACTCTTCTTATGAAATTGTAACTATTTTAGCATTGTTTCTTAAAGAATATATTAGAGAATTTCCTTACTCTTTACCCTAGGGTTGTACTTAAGTTATATTGTGTTAGAATGCTAGGCATATCATACAGTTATCAGTGCAGAATATATTCCCTTATTTAGAATTTCTAAATATTTGGCTTGTATAATTGGGAGTAATATATTCTTTCCTATAACTTTAGACATTTGATGTCTTCTTAGTATGGCATAATGTCATGACTTACTCAAACTTTGGTTTTTATATTGTATTTATTAACTATTTTATTAGGAGTACTATAGTTTTAGTCACAAAATATCTGCTTTGGATGAAGAAGGTAGGAAATAGGTAAATTCATTATGGCTAGTTTTTATAGAAGTACATTCTTTTAGTTTTTTTTTAAGAGTAAAGCAAACTTAACATGATCTGTACTCTGAAGATCTTGAAAAGAATTTGAGCTATCTGAATATAAACTCATCACTTAGTTTTCAAAAAAATACACAATGCTGCTAAGATTTCTGGATGCTTATGTTGTATCTTTTGACCATTTTGTTATAAAGAATTACAGATGGGTCACATTTACTATGTTAAAATTGTATTCCATTGGTTTATAGCACTTCTTTCATTCTTTGGAAAAAATAAAAGATTTTAAAAATTTACTCCTGTTGTTTCTTCTTTCTTATATTGTTGTAAAAATTGTATTTTTCTTTAATTCAACCTTATTTTGAAAATTAACTATGCTCTTCTTTGGCTCCTCTCTGGCATTAGAGAGCTCATGTGATTGCATTAGTTCAGTCTTTCCAGTTACCCCTCCATGCACCACTGTGTTCTTTAGAAAACACAAATAGGTAAGACTTCCTTACCTTAAACCCTCAGCTGGCCTTCTATTTCCTGGAAGTGAAATATAAGTTGCAAGGCATGGCAAATTATATTCAATTCCATCCAACTCCTGGTTCCTCCTTCAGCGTTACTTTTCCTTCCCATCTTTGCAGTCAGGTGTTTAGTTCTTCCCTGGGTCCATGCCTTTGCGTTTGCTAGGGCCTCTACCTGGAAGCAGCCTTACTCTTCTGCCTCTGGGAAGAAGCTTATTCATCCTTCTGCGCTCAGCTCGAACAATGCATCCTCCACAATGTTTTCCTTGACACTCCCAGCAGAATTCAAGTTTTCTATTTCAATGTTCCCTTAACATCTCCTAGACATTTGAATTTATTTGAAGAGCAAATATTGCATTGCTTTTACTTGTTTAGAGGTTTCCTTACCTTCCTTTACTAAGAGCTCTCCCAGAATAGCAATCATATTTTCTTTCCCTCTGACACAGACTGGCTTTAATGAATCAATAAATTATCCTGACCCTCAGGTTGTCAGTGTCCTAAAATCAATAACCTTGCTCATGGTAAGTATGAAATTTAATTCCTTTATTCACTTTTCTCTTCTTGTTTACAAGTAATCCAACAAGACCTGTGGCATTCACAGCCCTGCCCCACCCCTAACTTATAACACTCACGCCTCATTCACCTGGCTAACTCCTACTCTTCCTTTAAGGTCAGTTTATCTGTGCTTTAAGGTTTTTCTGACTCTTTCCCTCATCACATGAAAGCCCTTTGTATATTCACACATAAAGCTTTATTCTTTTACTTAATAACATTCTGCCACCAACGTGACTATAAAGTCTCTAGAGACTATCCAAGTATATACGTGGTCATTTATTTAGTGTCTATTCCAACTTCATTGTAAGTTAGGTCAATTGTCTTTGTCTTTCTAACTAATCTTTGCCTTTGACCTGATAAGTGACCTCCATCAAATCAAAGACAAAGTTTATCATGTTCAACTCAGTTGAACAACTATGCCTAACCAGCGCATAGTAAATGCTCAAACAAATGCATGATCTAAGCTAAACAAGTCCTACTGTTTCTCTGGCTCATGCTTAGGAGATATAAGAAAACAAAAAAGAAAAAGACTAATCCAATTAGTATGCACACACACACACACACACACACACCAATTGAATTAATATATTACATAAGAGAAGACCCAAAAAACCCTGGAATTTATTTAGAAAAATAGTGTATTTATTCTTACATGTTTAAACTGTATTCACCTTCAAAGTACTCTCCATTTGATGCAATACACTTATTGAGATGGTTTTTTCCACTGCTCAAAACAGTTTCTGAACTCATCAATTTTAATGTGTTTTAGTGCTTCTGCCATTTTTTTGTTTCACCTTTTCCACATTGGCAAAACGCTTCCCTTTGAGGACTTTTTTCATCCAAGGAAACAAAAATAAGTGCTTGGGGCAAGATCAGGTGAATAGGGAGAGTGGGGCATTGAGGTCATGTTGGTTTTGATCAAAAACTGCCGAAAACTTAGCATAGTGTGGGCAGGTGAACTCATAAGTCACCCATCATGAAATAGGCAAATGCATTGAAAGAGTCTTCAAAAAAATTCCCTGAAGCAGAATGCAGCCTCTCACAACAATACCAGCTGGTACACTGATAGAGATGTGTTCCTAGAACACTCACCTAGCAGGGGAAGCCTATACCACAAGGGGCCCGCCCTCCAGAAGATAATTCCAGGTTTTGGGGGTACCCTCTTTGTATATGTTTATATTGACATGTATTTGTACATATGAGAATATGCTAATAAATAACATGTTATTAACATACCTATATGTAACCTGTTATTCTACATCTTTTCATCTCCTTATACATGGCATATCAATTAGATGAATATATGTTGTTCTATTATTTATTAGTACATGTGTAATACACAGAAAGAGAAACAGAGATAGATACAAAAGTATGAAAAATCTAGAGTAGATTCAAAAGATGGGTTTGCTGACAATTTTCCAGCAGTATAGAAAGCATAAAATACCTTAAAATTTAAAATCTATGTTAAACTTCTAAAGTCTCTTTTTGTTATCTTAAATAGTACCTTTTTATTGTTTGTTTGGACATATGAATTATGTACTAATCATGGGGAAAAAACAAACAAAAAAACACCAAAATCACCATAAATGTTTAAACTATAAATTTCAGTGTTTTAAACAATGCCTGATTTTTCATATCAGCCCCAAAACACTCATTGAATAAGTGCCTGATAATAATAAATGAAAGCACATTAAATACCCTTCGGGTGGGTGAAATACATAGTTTGTAAAGTGCTAAAAATTACTAGTATACTTTTCTGTATCATTATTCAAGATCTTTCTTTTTCCTAAAAGCAAGATTTATAAGTTTGGTTTGTTCATAAACCCTAGAATAAGACCTATTTGTAATGTCCTTGCAATTCTATTTGTCATGCTCACACCATAATTGGTCATTCCATAAAGAAGATAAATTGCAACGTATTACTGACGTATA
>PVJI01005770.1:0-92938 GCA_004026765.1 Micronycteris hirsuta | reverse complement strand
AAACCAATGGGGTGGACCAGAAGGAAGAAACAAGAATTCAAAAAAATGAGGAGGGACTCAGGAACCTCAGAGACATTTGTAAACGACCCAACATCCGGATCATAGGGCTGCCAGAAGGACAAGAGGAACACCAAGAAATTGAACGTATTTTTGAACAGATAATGAATGAGAACTTCCCAAATCTGGCAAAGGAAATAGGTTTCCTGGAAATCCAAGAAGCTCAGAGAACCCCAAAGAAGCAGGACCCAAAGAGGAACACACCAAGGCACATCATAATAACATTACCCAAGGTCAAGAATAAGGAAAGAATCTTACAAGCAACAAGAGAAAAGGAGACAGTTACCTACAAAGGAATTCCCATAAGACTGTCAGCGGATTTCTCTAAGGAGACCTTCCAAGCAAGAAGGGGCTGGAGAGAAATATTTCAAATCATGAAAAGCAAGGACCTACAATCAAGAATAATCTATCCAGCAAAACTTTCATTTAGAATGGAAGGGCAGATAAAGTGCTTCTCAGATAAGGTCAAGTTCAAGGAGTACATCATCATACAGCCTTTACTATATGAAATGTTAAGGGGTTTTATATAAGGACTCATGAGAGAAGGCACTGAGGCCAGATCAGCTACCGGGGAACTCAGATCAGCCACAGCCAAGGCGCTTGTGGGGTAAGCAAGCAAAATACAACCAGAGAAACAAATTATAACCAGAAACATTGAAATTTAGAACAATCTGGCAGTAAGCAGAGGGGAGGGGGAAGGGGATAATGGGGACAAGGGTATTCAGGAACTGCTATAAAGGACACATGGACAAAACCAAGGGGGAGGGTGGAAGAAAGGGAGGGAGGTGGGTTTGCCTGGGGTTGGGGGTGGGAGGTAAATGCAGACAACTGTAAGTGAACAACAATAAAATAATTTAAAAAAAAAAGCTCACAACAACCCTAAAGATAAAAGCAGGTACTTGGGAGAACAGTGGTGAAGAATACACATTCCAGATGCATGTTTCTTCCTAAATTCAGTTCCTGGAATCTCCACTAACTAGTTGTGTGACCTGGATAAATGACTTAGCTCTCAGTCCTGTTGAGAGGACTGAACAAGATAATAAAGAATGCTGTCTGGTATGCAGTAAGCAACAATGGTTAGCTATTATAATTTATGTTGATAAATGCAATATCAAGTAGACTGTATATTCAAATTTGCTTGATTAGCTTATCTTACCTTGTAGGCAAGCTACAAAGGAAGCCAAATTATCAACAACTGCTTAGTGATAAGAGCACTGGAAGGAGTTACTTCTGTCTGCATGCTTTATAGAACTAGCCTGTGAACTAGCCATGGTGCATCCGTTTCAGTGCCCTTCGAATCAGACTCATGGATACAGCTGGCTAACAGCATCTAGTAGGTTATAGACAAAAGTTTTTTTCCTGAGAGATATTCTGCTTCTTGGTGGTGAGTCTGTATACCTATGTTCTGACACCTCATTTGCTAATTTTAGAGTGCAGCCCTAAGAGGACAACCTATTTCCACAATCACAGAGGTCATCTCACTGTTGCCCCACCATATTCTTACCTTCTATGAGATGGGCGTGTGCCCAGACTCAAAGTGAATCTAACAGTGAAGACTGACAATTCTATTAGCAAACAACCTATGCTTAAAAGAATAGCTCGTTTTGAAGATTTGTGGAAACAAAGTCACATTTCAGAAATGATGTATGAATTTTATTGAGTGCAATTAAATTTATGCAGTTGCCTATCGAATTGAAGCCTTTAGGATTTATCTGAATTATCAGTGTCTGCTTTATCAATTTGGACCAATTATTAAAGAAATGGGTGGAGTGAATTATATATTAAAGTGGGTGAATTTATGGTATATAAATTATACCTCAATAAAGCTATTTTAAAAAAGAGAGAGAGAGAGAGAGAGAGAAAAGAAATTAATGGAGCTTAAAGAAAACTGTGTCCACCAAACAAGGAATCTCAGAATAATCCTGAAACACTTGACTCTTGCCACACTGCAGCCAATGTGTTTAAGCCCGAACTTCTGGGCTTGTGACATTTGTCCATCTTTTTATGCAGTATCCCTCATAAGTGATGTGAACCCATGATGACATCAGCGTGTGCAGACAATTTTCACCCATGGTTCAGCCCATTAATTACCAGTATTTTTGTGATCTTGTTAAATAATGTTGAATGGCTACAACTAAGCTTACTCTTTTTTTTTTTATGAGTAGAGCAGATTGAATTGTGTTTGGACTGCTTTTGTTTACTATTTAAAGTCAATGTCCACAATCACTGCAATTGAGCAGTGAAAAATCATCAGATTTGATCTTGTGTGGATCACTGTAGAGACAAATATTAAGGAGTGTGAAGATTCCTCTTCTTTATTATTTCTATTTAACATAGCAGATAGTTTTTGTGCATCATTCATTTCCCCTGAATTCTAAGATTAATGTATATAAAAATAAACTTTTAATTAGCAATCTAGTGAAGAAAATAGACTCCTATTCAAACATTACATTATCTTCTTCCCCGACACACACACATTTCTAATGCCTTTTAAAAGTAATCCCCATCAGCTGTACATCTACCAAGACGATCAGTCAAGAATTTGATCCTGGCCCCGAATGTCAAGAAGAGCATCTTGCTGCTGTGTTGCAGGAAGGCAAGCAAGACACTAAACTTTGTTGCCTGGATGCAAAGCCCCTGGAAATGGACAGTGTGGACTTCATGGTGGACAGTACCCAGCTGGATTTCCTGGTCCCTGTGACCACAACCTGATAGTGTACATGTACCTGCTGGAGGCCAAAGAGAGCTTTGGTGGCATGTGCCTGCTGCACTAGCCAGAATTCATGTGAGTGTTCTACCTTTTGGAGGATCCTGTGCTCGTGGAAGAAGGTAGGCTGCCAAGGGGCCTGATGAGAAGTCGGTACTGTGGAAGAGCAAGCGCATTACATGGTTTGCCACACTGGATGGTGGCATCGGGCTCCTGTTGCCCATTCAGGAAAAGATTTACCAGGGGCTGTTGATGCTGCAGAATGCGCTGACCACCATGCTGCCCCACCATGCCTCAGCATAGACCCGTGTACCCTACTAAACACCATGTGCAACATCCTGGACTGGAAGCTGCTCAACGGCTGCCTGTACCTGAGCACCGTGGAGTGCCGGGAGTTGACCGAGAAGATTGGCACCATGCCCGACATCATCCTAGATGACCTGTCAGAGGCAGACGGTACCACTGCCCACTTCTAGACCCCTGCATAGCCGTTGCACCTGTGCCCTGCCATTCCCTTTTTTGGTACAAAACTTAAGGAAAAAGATTTGTTTGAGAAAAAAAAATCTCCATCGTTTCTACTTGGCAATGAACCTCCAGCGTCGCACTCAGTATCAACTTAGAGCTTTTATTAAGTATATTCTTTGTCCAAATCCAAACAAATACCTTGATTTTCCTCTTATCTAAAATGTCCTCCTAAAAGAGAAAAAGTACAAGTATGTATGATTGCTTTCAAATCTTAGATGAGGTAAATTCAGTGTTCAATAACTTCATCAAATAAGGTCTAAATTTTATGGTGCAAATGCCAAGCTTCACAGGTCAGTGAGCTTTTTCAAATGGTACACAGGCTGCCTCTATCAAATTTGTACAAAGGAATTGATTTTGGTGTTTGGAATAAGGCCATTTTAGTCTTGCTGCAAGCTTTCCAGAAATAATGATGCTATATCAGAAGATAAATGATAAATAGAGTACTGTTTTTAAGTATTATTCAGAATGTTAACAACTAATACAATGGGCTTTCTATTTCAATCCTAAATAGCAAGTGACAACCTGATTTTTAAAGTTCTCCAGTACCTCTTAGTAGTCGTGTGGATTCCAAGGAAAGTGGTGCTGTCTGGCTGACAGAAACATCATGTTTTATTCCTTTTGGATCTTCTGTGCCTATTACTGATGGGAAGCCAAAGAAGGCAGACAGGACCATTGGTGTCTAGCAGATTTCACCACTGGGAGGTGGGGAGAAATGTGTTTCCAAAATGGAGGCTCTTGGTATGTTTTACTTTTTTTTCTTTGATATATTAATTGATAGAAAGATGGTAGGTACGTTTGTAATGCATCTTACTTGACCTCCCATAATGCATCTTTTGCCCTTGTGACTTTTTACTTGTGTATCGCCTCTCAGAATGGGAGTTTTTTCTAATCTTTCAGCTTATCCATTCTATAATGTCATGAGGACTTTGTGCAGCACACATATGAATTGTGTCTTTGAAGAGGACTTTCCATAGTTACATGTCTGCAGTGGTTAGGAACTGAGTGCATGGAGTGTGTTACACATATTAAAATACAGAGTTCTGCGGAAGAAGTCTCAGTTCCTTCAGCAGATTTACTCATTTCAGTACACCTGTTGCCCTTTCAACATTCCTGTTTGTTTTTGTGTTTGTTTTCTTGACTGGGGCAGGAATTTCTGCCATCTTTGCTTCCTTCCTTGTACATATCATAGAGTCTGGTACACAGTAGGTGGTTTTGTTTATTAAACGTTTGCTGCACCACCTCAGGACTGAGAATTAAAATCTGGCAAAATCTGACAAAATCTCAAATATAAAATAATCGCTAATGTGAATTAGGGATTAGAACTGAGTCTATATGATGCTCAGGTGGCAAGAAATTAGGGAATAATGACTAGTTTCTTCTTTTTTTAATTCTCACCCGATGACATTTTTTTTCATTGCTTTTGGAGAGAGGGGATGAGAGAAAGGAAGGGAGAGAGAGAAACATTGATGTGAGAGAGAAATATCTATTAGTCACCTCCCATATGTGCCCTAACTGGGGATTGAACCTGCAACCTTTCGATTATGGGACAATGCTCCAATCAATTGAGCCACACCAGCCAGGGCAATGATTAGTATCTTAGAAAAGTAAAGCAAAAGTTTACTTTAAACCCTAATAAGAAAGACATGCATGTTCCCACAATGTAAATACCTTCCCACAGCTGATTTTCCATCTGTAAATGAAGAAGTTGGATGGATCTCAAGGATCCTCTGAAGTTTAAAAATTCTGCATCTTTGGCATAAGGTAGTAATTTCTTTTATTTTGCCCTGTTCTTTATATTTCCAAGATCTGATGTTCTGTTTGCTTTTCAGCCAGGAAACTAACAGTAGACCTTAACTATAACCAGGAAACTTCCAGTCATCATTTTGGGTTTTTCATTGCTTCAGTGATAAGAAATTTGCAACTGGCATATCAAATTACATATTTTATGTAAATATCTTATGACTACATTTTGAAATGTAAATGAAAGAATTAATTTTAATAGAACCATCTTAAATTACCCTCCCTCTCACTATTAAAATGACCTCTCTAAATTTATAGTAGTTTATTTCATTGTTAAGCAAAGATTCTCTCTTCTTTCTCAGGGCCCATTGTGCCTACTCAAGGTGTTGTCAAAGGTCCCCTACCAAGGACCACATACCCAGTCTGACTGGCTTCAGTGGAGTCTCCACTTCTAGTCTCAGTGGTTCATTTCATCACTTGGAATAGTGGCAGTTTTCAGAAACTCATAATCCTCAGAGCTGCAGTGTTCAGGATCACTCTAGGCAAGACAAGCCCTTATGTAAAAAAGTGGGGACTGACTGTCTTCTCATGCCAGCCATGTGTCTAAGGGCTTCCGTTCCTTGCCCCCTCTCTCATGTTTCACTTCTGGTCCTCATACCTCCTCCCTGGAGGGAGTCTGTATTCCTCAGCCTATTCTTTAGCATAAAAACCTGGAGCTGCAAGGAACCTCAGAGATCATGTGTAAGTTTGACAGATTAGGAAGCCGAGGCCTGGAGAAGTCATTCAAATTTCTTAAGGTCAAACAGCTAGTTAGGGAAGAGTGGGGCCTGACCTCCAGGTCTTTTGACTTTTATGCCAAGACTTTTCTTCTGCCAGGCTTGGAAAGGAGCAGCGGCAGCAGAGGCTTTAGTGTCCATATTGCATTTTACTATAGCAAGACTTTCCTTTACGTTTTTTCTCTCTTGTTTTACAAAGATGTGTGTGTGTGTTTTAACTTTCCCAGTTCTCTCATTTTCTTACATGGAAGGCTAATCTGACATCTTGTGAAGGGAACTGACGTACTGTTTTCTACAAAATAAACAGTGGAAAGCAAGTAGCACAAGGATTAGGGACATTCAAGGGTCCTTGGTGCTCCAAGCTTCCAATGGCTCAGTAAACATGCCTGCCTTGACTGTGGAGGGAGAGGAAGAGAAGGAGAGAAGCTGTGTTCTGGGGACTGGGCACCAGAGAGGCAGTGTCTCAGTGAATGACTGAGTGAGTGAGTGAACAAGCAAGTAATGTTCTTGGCATTGTGATAGGTCTATTTCTCCAGGAATTATAAAAACACAGACTCATCATCCCCAAAGCAGCCAACAAAACTTTTTTTTCTAGCTCCAAGTAAAATGTTAACAAGACACTGAGTGTCACATCAAAGACCCCAGAAGACGAGCCATGTGTCTCTTTAGGTTCCACAGGGACCCACAGGGACTGTGGTTTCAGTCTCATGGGAGAGATTTTCAGCCCCGCACAGTAACATCAATGAGTTTATGCTGGCATGGAGGACGCAGCAACGTAAAGGATACTGGGGGCAATGACCTCACTTCTAAATGTCTAGATATTGGGGGGTGGGGCTCTGAGCAGGAAGTTTAAAAGATAAACCGCACATGATAAAGGGGCTGCAGCTTTTCTTGTCTCCATCTCTCGTTTCCTTTCCTTTTCTCCCTTTCCCAACTCATGCTGCCTTTTCTATCCTCAAACTCTAACTAACCTGCAAACCACCTGACTTGCAAAAACATCTCTTGAGAGAATTGTTCAGTTATTGGGATGGGATCGCACCAGTGATCCTGAGAGACATTCCAGTTGTGGGTTTCAGAGCAGTTACAGATGAAGACCGCTGCCTGACTGAGATCACAAGGGCACATACCCCTGCCTTCCCTGCACACAGGGAACCCCAATCCTTCTGCTGTTCCACTCAGAGTCCCTGGTCCTCAGAGCATGGGAGGAATAAAGCTGTTAGTCTCTATTTGAGTCATTGAAACCATTTTCTTTTGGCAGAAGGTGTAGTGATCATAAATAAAAGGGTTTTATCTATGACTTTTCAACCCAGATGAAAACAGAGATACCTAATGGTGCCGGAGTAATAAACTTTGTTAAAGCCAACTCTCAAAACTCCCAATCCTTCACAGTAAAGTTGCATTTGCTCACTAAGTCCCTCTGACTCAGGGCACAGGCAATAATCTCGTTCTGCTCATCCTTAAACCTGGAGCAGGCAGTTTGCTTCGGAGGCTGGTGCAAAGCAAGAGGCTAAGCTGATTTATGGTTTTTCAAACACTCCAGGTGATACAGACTAGGTGGCTTATTTGATTTCAAGGGGCTTCTTTTCATGAGAAGTGTGTGCAGAGAGTTAAGAGTTACTCAGAATAGGAAAACACCAAGGCGATGCTTCTCTCAGATCACCTGGAGGCCTGGTAGTGTGACAGGCAACCTCAGTGTTACAGAACCACAGAAACACCTCCCAGCTGCAGAGGGGTAAAAGCCCCGCAGGTCCCTCCCATCTGGGAGGGAGGCGGTGCCTCAGATAGGCCACCAATCTGCAGAGAGTAGGACTCCGAGAGGGCAGCCCCTGCCTGCGGAGAGCAAGGAGCCGCAGCGGGCCCCTTCTCCGGGGAAGGCAGCAGCCCCGCAGAGGGTCTTCCCACATGCAGAGGAGGGCGAATGACAGGCAACCTCCGTGTTTTGTCTCTGTACTTAGTAACCTTCATATTAAGCCCCTGTGCTTTGTTTTTACCAAATAAGATAGTTAGACCTAACTTCCGCATGAGGCTTCTGTAACTTCTCTTCGCCACGTAGGCAGGAAGTCCCGGGCTATTTAAACCCCGGAGAGTCAGAGTTCGGGGCTCAGAATTTGGAGTCCCTCTCCTCTGAGCCCGTACGTGTAATAAAGAATCGTACTCCGTCATCCCTCCCGTGTGTGAGTTATTTTTCCGCAACATTTTGGTTCCCTGACGGGGAAACGACTCACGCAAAGCAGGCATTTTGCCTCCGGTGAAGACGACTGGGAGCTCAGCGGGGAGGCCCTGCTGCAGGGGAAGGAGCACGTGCCCTGGTTGTTTCGGGCTTCCCAGGGCGGGGGCTCCCGTGTCCCCTGCTCGGCCGCTCTAAGACCCGGGCGGAAGGGGAGAGATGGACCAAGAACTGTCGGAGGCGCCAGATCGGTTAGTGCCCCGAGGATCGGACTTGAGAGCAGGGAGAGGCTGATCACCTCTCAAACCAGAAATTCAGGAGTCTGGGCCAAGTGAAGATAGGGCTCAGACCATCGGAATCCAGCTCTGGGGAGGAAAAGTTATAAACTCTGTGTGACTGGGAGTGTGAGTGTGAATGTGTCTGTGACTCCACAAGCTGAATTAGGCTCATGGAGTCTGATTGGGCCCTCACCTGCAATTCCTGGGTCAGGTCATACAGCATAACGGCTGGTTTTGCTAACCAGGACGACTACACGGAAGCCTTCAGCTAAGACCGACCTAAGTCCCTTGTGAGAGGACAGGTCAGGCGGGCGTGGGAAAGATCCCCTTTTCCTTTGTTTGTCTGCGCCGTAAGGGAGGGAGCAGGGGAGGCTCCAGGCAGCTGGGTGGTCCCTGCCCCCTGCGCGCCCAGGTGGGGATGGGTGGCTGAGGGTGGGGGGTGCGGGGGTTGGGTGGGGGTGGGGGGGGTTTGGCAGCGCCCTGGCTGAGCCCCCTGCGGGCAGCTGTGTGACCTTGGCCGCCGCGCCCTCTCTGAGTGGGCCGCGGGCGGAGCCGCCGCTCTGCCCCGCAGGGGATGCCGCTCTCCAGCCGGCCGCCTGGATGGCCCGTGAGCCGGCCGTGGTGGGGTCACCAGGAGGTTCCACGGAGCTGCGGGCGCGGCGGGGCAGGTGCGTCCCGCGGACCAGGGTCCAGCCGTAGGTGCGGGGCCCGGCCGCTCAGCAGGTCCGCGCCGTCCCCGGACAAGCGCGGGGCCCTTCTCGGTGGCCGGTTGTCAGCCCGGGCGCGGGGAGGGGGGGGCGCCCGCTCCTGCAGGCCGGGCTCCGGGCTGTGACGCCCGTGGGCGTGCCCCGCTGGTCGGCACAGCTGCCGGACAGGCGCTTGGGACTGGCGGGGCGCCGGGGAGTTTTCTGCGGTGGGGGTGGCCGAGGCGCGGGGCGGGGTGCGAAGGGCTCGGGGCCTGGTGAGGGCGGGCAGATCTGGGCTGCAGGGCTGGAGGCCGGAGCTGGACACGGGCCCCGGGGGCGTGGGCCCGGGCAGCGGGTGGAGGCGTGCCCCGGATGGAGAGCACGAGGCCCAGCCACACCGGGGAGAGGAGTGCACTATGAGCAGGACCTGGGAGGATGCTGGGCTCTCGAAGCATGACCAGCTGACCTTTCCCTCCAGGCAGCAGAGTGCGGGAGCCTTTGAGCAGCGCAAGAACAAAGACCTGAAAACAGTGGCATCAGGGGGTCCCCAGTCAGGAGGCCCAGCTAGATCACTCGCTAATAAGGCTCATGATTACTAACCCCCTCCCAAGGTTCAGAGCTTCCAGGGTCCTTTAAGCAAACCCCTGGGCTCTGTAAGCCAAGCCTGCGTGTATGTTGGGGATTGGATACCAAGCCATGTGGGTGTGCCACCATTTTAGGTAAAATGGAGGATGAGCCACGTGAGTGCCCCACCATGGGAGGGCAGGTCATGCATGCGCACTGCCATCTTTGGTGACCCAGCGTGCATGGGCGCTGCCATTTTGGGTGATGGGCCACGTGAGAGTTCCGCCATCTGGGAACTGGGTAAGGTGGTGGGCTGAGGGTTCTCTTCAGATTATGGGTTGTGTGTTGCTGCTGTGCGGGCACTGCACCAGTCAGGTTCTGTGTGCAACTGGTTCTGATAGAGAGGGCTCTGGTTCTGAAGGTCATGAACTGGGGTCCAAGGGTGACCATCTTATTTCTAGGGTGTTTTCAAGGTCTAAGCTTCAGAAAGCTGCAGGATGTCCCTGTGAATCTAGGGACTTTTAGTAGAAGGTGCTTGTAGTGCTAGGGACTTTTACTGCCACATACTGAGTTTAAGTACTGAGCTTAAATATGGTCCTTTCCAGTGTGAGAAAGGAACAGAGATTAAAAGTGAATTATAGTTAAATTTGGATAGGTAAAAGTATGTAGGGAAGATTGTGAAAGTTTAAACCTGGAGGAAAGGAAACCTCAACCACTTGTTTTCTGGTTTTATGGGAATATAGTTTCAATTTGCTTTTGCTTCTGATCAGAAATCTTCTGTATCTAAAGACCTGTTTAAGGTGAACCTGAAGACCTAGTAATGTTACCTGTAACTGGTTGGGGAGAATGCCTTTGCCGCTCAGGACCCAGGAAGGGTCATTTGGGGCTGATGAGTGTCTCAGCCTGAGGCAAAGAAGCATGTCTCTGCCAAGAGACCAGGCCTGAAAGAGCATGTCTCTGCGGAGGCACCAGAGGACATACTGGTGCAAGAGAATGCCTCTACTTGTGTACCGTTCTTATGGAACTCTGTCTGTGTTTTAGATTGTGCTCTGTATCTGCTCTGAAAAGGAAATTGAGGATTCCAGAAAATGTTGAAATTTCATACTCCATAGGAAAGTGAACAAGAGAAAGTGTAAGATATGTAAATGAAGAAGGTTTGTAAATGTTGCAGAAGGTCTGTGGAAAGTTGTAAAGTTAAATGGAAATGTGAAAGTTTTAGAAAGAAATTCAGTGGTATTAGAAATGGAAGGTATAAGGAATGGAGATGCAATCTTGGTGGATATCAGAAGGAAAAGGATTTTCCTTTGCACTTGGTATTTTTCTCCCAACCTGATCCCTCCAGAATTTGGCATTCGGAAGCAGTGAGTGAGGACATGAGGTTTGTTGCATAAATCCATTAAGACCAGTCATTAATGGTGGTTTTGTTAACCAAGACTTTGACTGGAATATCATGCCTGAAGGAGGTATGTCTGGGTTCTGGTCGTCACCAGAAAGCCCTGAGGAACTGGGTTTGACTTGCGAAGCTAGTGAAAGCCCACGAGAAAAAGCCTGGTACTTTGGTTGGTTGTGCGGTTCGTGGCAGTCTTTCCAGGGAAGGAACGAAGGTTGCTTTCCTGAAAGATGGCTGAAAAGGAACCTGTAGGCACAATAGAAGCCTCAAGGATTTGAGTGAAACAACTGGTACAGGTGAAGCCAGGTGGCAGATGTGTGACTCTGCTTCTGTGCTCCGAGGGGTGGACTGAGAAGTCAATTTAAAGATTCCCTGTGTGAGTTCCAGCAAAGCGAACTTAATGATCATAGGAGATCCAGGCTATTCTTAGTGTGTTTATGAAAATGAACAGTAAAAAATTAAAAGCTAGACTCAAAGTAGTCCCTTTAAGAACAATAAGGGTAATCGTAAGGAGAAAAATTGTGTTTCAAGGAAAGTCACAATGCTCAGTATTGGACATTGGAATGGCTCAGCTAACTGTCTTGAAGGTTCGTTTTCCATTTGAAAGTTAAAACTAGGTTTGTAGTGTCACCAAAGATGTTCAATTTATAGGCACAAAGGACCTGTCAAATTGCCACTGTAAAATGTCATTGCAGCAAGGACCTTGCAACTGAATGTCTTCCCAAAAGACAGTCCCACAGGCACAGAGACTGATTTGGGGATTGTTGTGTAAATTAACCTGTGTGTTCTTCTGTTTTCATAGGGTGTATGCCTATGACCTCATTACCTGAGTGAGTAGGTGCAATATAGGCCTCACTTAAGGAGCCCATCTTCATCATTGCCCCCTGAGACTCAATGGTTTGACTGAACTAAGTGGTTAGGTTGGCAAAGGGGTCGGGCGGCCTGCGGGCTTCACTTTAGAGCTGATTCTCCCTTTTCTGTCCTAATAGCTTGAACAGAAAGGGCCCAGATATCTGAAAGGAGGGATATATTCCCCTCTGCCTGAGTTAAGTATAGTAGGCCACAAGGGCTTTGAATAGGTGTAGCATGCCTTGTACACCTTCCTCCAGGTAAGCCATTCTTTACCCAAGTCCCTGCCTTCATCATATAGTAGTTATGATTTAATTGTGCTTCCAACTCTTGCCAAATCTTGTCACCCCCAGAATACGACAAGGATGCCAGCTGTCCAGTAATGCCAGCCTTTAGATACCGAACCTGGGACTTCCTAGTGACAGCTGACTGACCTGGATTCTGTAAGGTCCTTCCCCTTACAGTAAGGACTCCTCTTGCGCTGCACCCGCCTTTCAGGGCACCCATGACCCTTGGGTAGGTAGGACGACGTCCATGTCCAGCTGGAAGCAGTTACAAGAAGATGAGACCTTCATCCATTGTCCTTTATCTGATTATAAAGTGGTTTTAAATCTGAAAGGAGGGTTTGTTACAGGGTGCAGCCAAGGAATAGGCCCAAACAAGGATTTGCAATGGGGTCCAGAACTCAAGGTATACAGGAAATATTAGAAATATGTATATAGAGTGTCCTCACCCCCACAAGTCTGAACTAAGGGGGGGATAGGACACGGAGCAGAGCCATTCAGAGCTGTTTTGTATAGCAGCAGCTCTGCAGCTAACCTCTGGCATGGTCATTTAACATATCTATCAAAACTGGTTTCATGGATATGTTAAATAGCGGTGGTCATGCTTTGGGCAGGGGCATAGAAGTGACTGGGTCAAAAGATGTAACTAGGAAGGGAGGAACACACTGCTTTTTGGTGAAAGGGGAGAACCCTGAGGCTTTGGGGCTCCCTTTGCCACGCGACCTAGGAAGCAGGAGAGACTTTGCGTGGAAGAAAAGGGGTGAAAGGACTATTGACGGTGAGCCATGAGAAGGTGCCACATAGTTTTAGATTAACTGGAGTTTTTAGGTTAACTGGAAATCGCGGTGGCGACACAGCAGATGGTGCCAGAACTGTGGATCTGCCTGAAATCACGGACTCCTACTTCTCCTAAGGTACCCTGGACTGGGCAAGGGGGGAACCTGCCTTTTCCTCCAGGAAGAATGCTGCTACTATGTTAATAAAAGTAGAATAGTAGAAGAAAACATTAGTAAACTAAAAGACATTTGCTGGAGACTAGGGAGCGTCAGCTCCCCCACTGAAGACCACTCCTGGTAACAATCGGTGCTATTCCCTATGTTAGCCCCTATCTTAGACCCCCTTTTCATCCTTTTCCTCGCACTAACCATAGGGCCCTGCTTGCTGCGCATGGTAGTGCAACAAATAGAAGCCGCAGTAACCCGAAGGGCTACCGCCAAGATCCTCTCTCTCCAGAGACACCACTACCAAAGATTACAGCCGACTCAGACGGAGGGTGAATATGCGGACTATGACACTGATGCTAGAACAGACACCAGTGCTGTTTAGCATCAAAGGGGGGAATGTGACAGGCAACCTCCATGTTACGGAACCACAGAAACACCTCCCAGCTGCAGAGGGGTAAAAGCCCCGCAGGTCCCTCCCATCTGGGAGGGAGGCAGTGCCTCAGATAGGCCACCAGTCTGCAGAGAGTAGGACTCCGAGAGGGCAGCCCCCGCCCACGGAGAGCAAGGAGCCGCAGTGGGCCCCATCCCCCCAGAAGGCAGCAGCCCTGAAGAGGGCCCTCCCACCTGCAGATGGGGCGAATGACAGGCAACCTCCTTGTTAAGCCTCTGTACTTTATAACTTCTTTGTAACTTCTGTATTAAGCTCCTGTGCTTTGTTCTTTGTTCTTTTTTCACCAAATAAGGTAGCTAGACCTAACTTCTGCATTAGGCTTCTGTGACCTCGCTTCGCCACATAGGCAGGAAGTCCGGGGCTATTTACACCCCGGAGAGTCAGAGTTCGGGGCTCAGAATTTGGAGTCCCTCTCCTCTGAGCCTGCGCGCGTAATAAAGGATCATGCTCCACCATCTCTCCCGTGTGTGAGTTATTTTTCTGCAACAGTAGGAAGCAGGTGTGTGGCACTGAGGATAGGAGGGTGAGGATAAGAAACAATAAACTGAGCATTTTTTATTCTCCTGTTACTTCTCAGAGAAACTGTAATACAGTGGACCCTTGAACAACTCAAGTGGTTGGGGCACTGAACCCCACAAGCAGTCAAAATCCACGTCTAACTTTTGGCTACTCCAAAACTTACCTATTAAGAGCCTACTGTTGAAAGGAAGCCTTACTTGATAATATAAATGGTTGATTAACACATAATTTGTATGTTATATGTGTTATATATTGTGTTCTTACAATAAAGTAAGTTAGAGAAGAGAAAATATTATTAAGAAAATCACGAGGAAGAGAAAATACATTTACAGTATTTATTGAAAAAAAATTTGTGTATAAGTGAACCTGTGTAGTTCAAACCTGGGTTGTTCAAGAGATAACTATACTAGCTTACTTGTCTTCTGTTACCAGGAGACTGCTTTCCACCACCTCCGGGGTGATTTAATGCAAGAAGCATTGTGTGTGCATTTTGGTTTGAGTGAGACTGCCTCACTTACTAGCTGTATATCTTTGGTTAGTCCACTAACTAGTCTACCTGTTTTTCATCTGTAAAATAGGAGCAAGAATATCTCTCTTAATAGGTTATTATCAGAATTAATGCATATAAAATGTTTAGCACAGTCTTTGATGCAGTGACTGTTAAGTAAGCGTTTCTTTCTCTTGCCTTGCCTGCTTCCTTTTACTCCAGCATGTCGTGTGCTAAGGCCTCTTGCTACTCAAAGGCTTTTGAGAAGCCACTTTTGATGCAGAATTCTGTATTGTCTCTAAGAGTCTCATGCAGCCTGCATACCCAACTTCTGCTTAATTGCTTCCTCCCACCATTGCTCTTGCTAAGCTCTCTATAACTCAGTTTGAAGTTTAACCCTATTTGCCCCTTGTCAAGGAAACTATGCTTGGGGGGTAAGCTGTGTCTGAAGAATTGTGCAATTTAGGAAAATTAAGTTCCAGGCCAGCCATGTGGCTCTGACAGCTTATACTGCTTGGTACTTAGCAGTAATGGAGAAAATGCCAGTAAAAATGATAAAACGGCAGAGCCCTGACCCACCAGGTAATTGTATATTGAATATGTCTTGGCTCAAACCAGGAATGATTTTGCTTAAATGAACTAAGGGCAGAACTGCATGTTGTAAGTCATATAAAACAAGGCCAGTACCCTGGGTAATTAAAGATGCAAACTAGAAGCACAAGATGTTTGAAAACAGAAAGTGAATATCACTGGCTTCAAAGGGAAGAGGTGGTGGGGGGAAAGGGCAGATCTTTTTTCTTTAATGAGTACATTCCAGGCATGTATATGGACATGAAAAAAGACAGGCAGCCATTCATACCTAGCACTATTTTTTTTAATATTAGAAGAAAATAAGATGAGAGATAAAGGTTTTCCAGAGCCAACAACTGCTGTTATCATCCTGTAGCCTCACAGTAAGGGGCAAAGAAGGTAAAGAGTTTGAAGGAGATAAGTACAAAACCACAGAGTGAATTTGTGCAGGAATGAGGATTAGAGACATTAAGTACTTTAGTCACTTGATCCTGCTAATCTTTGTTCTCTTATGTGAAAAATTCACGGGCTTTAGAAAGAGAATAAATACTGTAGGTTCTTGGATGAAACCAGGACTGACTGTCATTGTATAATCCCCACATATTTGCACCCTATCTCTTCAGTCATCAGAAATAGGCAGCTGGAGAAGGCAGGCAGAGAGATTAGCTCTCCATTTCTCAGCACATTGTGTTTTTGTATTGCAGCATCTTAATTACCGAAAAGTAATTCACTGAATAGTACCCTAGTGGCTTGAGGAAGTTAATGCAGTTTCTAGAAGTGTCTAACCTTCTCCCAGGGAGTAGCTTAAGTACAGAGGAAATCTGGCTCAATAAATACTAAACAACAAGAATGAACTGATAAGGGTCAAACTATATAACAAAATTGAACCAATGGCTCATTAAATCCAGTACCTTTTCAATAAATCCCCTTTCACCACAAAGCGCTATTTGCTTGGTAATTTCCATGGATTGATGGCCATTCTTCCTCAATCCTTTGAGGTCAGGTCAGTATCAATTTATCCCTTCATTCATTTTATCATCTATCCACCCATCCATTGTCCTTAAGTATCTATTGTGCAAGGTTTGTGACAAATAAGACACAGTCTTTCTTATAAAGAACTCACTGGAAGAGGGAGATGGGTGAGCTGGAAATCCGTAACAGACTCTAAGAGAGGTCTATAGAAAGACAACGGGCATCATCTGTTCCAGAAGTCCTCGTGGACCAACATTCTCCCATAGGCTGCGTCGGTTACTCCCTTTATGTGCTTCTATGTCTCTCTGTGTTTCCCTGTATTCCAGCACGGGTCACATTGTGCTGTAGTTGCCTTTTCATCCTCTGTCTCCTCCCCTGTGATATGATTTTCTTGGGGGCAAGGCTTCGGCTTCCATCATCTTTTTTCCCTCAGTGTCTAGACCATCCACGGGCACTGAGAAGGCCTCAATAAATATTGGTTGATGAATGAATGGATAAGAGTATGTTATTTTGGCTGTGAATCCAGCTATCCCAGGCATTGTTTTGACCTACACATATAACCACATATTGCCTGGCTATTTTCAGGAGGTATTAGCTGGGAATGACCACAGAATCTCAAGCTATGGGGATAAGTACGTGGGGGTAAAATAGCTATAAATTACTATTTATGGCTTAGGCAAAATTTAAAATTTGTGTGGATGGCACACAACTGCTTTTGGGATGAGAAATTCAGAAATACACATTCATCATTAACACACACATGTGTTACATACAGTGGCACCCTAGGTGGCTTCCTTTACCTTATCAGCGATGTTCAACCAATCTCTACATTTTGTTTTTCTCTGACCTTTGTGTCTTTACAATCTGTCCTCTTTTTGTCCTGACTGGTGTGGCTCAGTGGGTTGGGCGTTGTTCCACAAAGCAAAATGCCACAGGTTCAATTTTGGTCAGGGCTCATGGCTGGGTTGCAGGTTTGGTTCCCAGTTGGGGTGTGATATTTCTCTCCTTCTCCCTCCCTTTCCTTCCCTCTAAAAATCAATAAATAAAATCTTTAAAAAATTCTGTCCACTTCTCCCCATCTTTCCTGCCACCATTTTAGCATAGGCCACCCTCATTTAGTTTAAAGATGTTCCAATCTTCCTAAATTACAGTCTTGTCTTTTCTTCCCCAGAATTTATTCTCCACATTGAAGCCAGAATGTCTTTCTAAAGTATATGTGATTATGTCTTTGTCTTGCTTAAGACTCCTCAGGCTCCCAGATACATACAGGATAAAGCCTCAACTTGTTAGCATGCCATGCAGAGTCCTCCACGTTCACCTGTCTGCTATCAGCTCCTGATGCTTCTCTGTTGATTTCTCTGCCTGTGAATGCACCATGCTTCGTCTTGCCTCCTGGCCGTTGTTCCTCTTGCTCTTTGGCCAAAGTGTCCTGTTCCAGCCCAGCTTAAGCCCCATGCCCTTCCCTCTGTATACTTTAATAAGTTCTATCAGTGTAAATGTGTCGTCTTCAAAATTCCTTTCTTGAATGTCCACTTCCTCCTCCTCTCTCCCAAAACACATGGGGGCTGCAAGCCATTTCTTTGTCTTTCCATGGCCTCCTGTGTCCTTTTCACACCAAAGCAAACATGCTTCTCCGCTCGCCTATCTATTCTAAATCTTGCTTACTTAACTCTCTAGTACTAAGCTTATGATAAGAAGTAAATGAGCCTTATGATAAGGCTAACTGAAGTAGGTTCAATTTCAATTTTGTCTTCACTTGATCTTTCACAATTGGACTCATTTCGTGTGAACCCTTGGTGAATTTTTATTGATAGACAAACTGGAAATAGAAGTAAAGAACATTCCAAACATATTTGGTGAGTTAAATCCTTATTTCTGATACTTATTAAAATTTTGAAAACTGGGATGACCAACTGCCCTGGTATGCCTGTCCTGGGTACTTAAAGTTCCACTTCCTGAAAGAGCACTCATTCCTGCTTTCACGCCTGAGACTCTTGGGTGCTGGGAAACTCTCCTAAGTCCTGTGCTAGCAGGGCACACTGGGACTGTTGTTCACCTTAGAAATCTCATGCCTTGGGGCTCATCTGCCTAGGACTTCTGCCCTACTTAGTTCCACAGCCTTCAGCACCTCCATGGAGGGCAGGCATATGGAAAAATTACAAAAGGTAAGTGTAGGCTAAGGCTCTCTAAGGTCAGACCAGTTTTCTGTAAAATGAGGATCTAGAGGACTTAATATCCTCATAGAAGCCCTGTGAGGAGACTGGTGGAGCAGAAATTCAAACCCATGTGCGAGAGCATCTGTAGAGCTCCCTCTCCTGGCAGTGGTGAGGAGTGGCATGAGTCCTAAACTGGGAGTTGGGAGATCTGGAATCTTAGATTCCTCAAAGCTAGTTGACTTTGGGCCAACTCTTTAACCTCTCTGAGTCTCAGTGCCTTCATCTGTAAAAATGACATAGTGCTTTTACTATATGCATCCCAGGGTTGTTGGAGATTCAAAAGGATAGTGTATGTGAGAATAATTTGAAAGCCATGAGTGGTTTGCCAATGTGACTGCCATTATCCCGTAGCAATGTTATGTGAACACAGGCTGAGTATTTTTTTTTTTACTAAAAGTTATAGTTGGTATAATTCTAGAAGTGTCTGCTCTCAAGCATATAAAGCAGACCTGTGCAGATACATAAAGCCTGTCTGCCAGTGGGTGATGCACAGCTGCCCATGTTGGAAGCTCTTGGCTGTGATGCAGCGCTGGTGGCTGCAAAAAGCAGTGTGTGTTTTCCTGAGATGTAGCTGGGGATCATCATTTACAGAATTGAACTGTACAAATTACACAACAGTAATCTGATGACCTGATCATTACTTTTACTGACATTGCCCACGTTGGCCTCAGACCATATATAGGATGAGTTGCATTTTTAAAGCTGTATTGAAATTTAACATCCGCCTCTTTATTACTTTAATGCTTTTTTTTGTGTGTGTTTTTTTTAGAAACATGATGTTGCCTTGCTGTTTTATTTGTTTTCTGCAAAACCACAGGAAAACTATCAATCCTGATGCCTCTCTTCTCTTATAGCATTTTGAAATATAAAATATCTTCTAGGTAGAATGTACTGCACTACCTTTTGCAGAAAATCTATGTCATGCCTCCTCACCACCTCATCCCCCAATGCTTACTCAGTTATACAATGATGTGTCTGCACCAAAGAAAATTACTGACCTGTGATCTGAACAACAAAATGTCCCCCAAATAAATTGCCTCATCGGTTAGGTTTGATTAAATCATTCATCAGCAAAAAATAAAAATTGCTTTTCTTTGCTTAGTGTCTGGAGATTCAGGAGGGTTTGGGGAGACTATTGTGATCTCAGCATTTGTAGTAGCACTGCACACTGTATTACCAGTTTGTGACAATATGGAAGTGAGCTCAAGTTAGGAGGAAGGGAGTCTTCTATTTGCACTGCTTATCACACCTGGGGTTGAGTCTGATTATTTTGTTGGCTAGATTAGATCATCTGTAGGCATTTAATTGTACAGTTATATACATATTTGCTTCTGTTAACAAAATCATATGACTCCTCTATCCCTGATACCTAGGCACTGAATTCTTTTTCCAGCCATGGAGATGGATTTGTGGTGTGTGCTTTCTCACCTTACTGAAATACCTGGCTAAAATTAAGAATGTGGCCAGACATTAAACACCAGAGTTTTTCCCCATGTGAAGCTCATTAATTCCAAGGGTTTCTGAATTGCTATCTTCCTCTTTTTCCTCCATTCCCTTCTTGTGGAGTAGGTTACTCCAGTGAATGTGAATTAGATGGTTGCACAGTTTGATCCTCTGCAACTGTATGAGAGTTATGTGAACTTTACGTAAGTGGTCACTTTCCCTAAGATTCTACACGAAGTTGCATTTGGTGTAGGATTATTTGAGCAAATTGTTATTCAGCCCTCATTATAGAGACAGTGCCAGAAGAATGTGTGAGACAAATGTCTTATTTACAAAGCCACAAAACTGAACAATAGTTCATTCTGTTGGAAGTGTTTAGAGAGATTTTGTAGAAGAGATTGATAATATTCATTTATTCTAACATTTATTGAGCAGCTACAGTGTGCTGGCTACTGTGCATATTGTAGAGATGAGATCAAGAGACACAGTTCCTAAAGGAGTTTAACATCCAAGGAGCTGCCAGACTTGCAAATAAACACAATGACAAATGCTGTAAGGGAGTGTTTAAACTGTAGAGACAGCATGGGTGTAGGAAAATCACAGTTTGCCTGAGGGTGTCAGGGAAGTTTTCCTGGTGGGAATAGAATTTGAATTGAGACTTGAAGGATGATTAGAAGTTAAACAAACAAACAAATAAACAAAAGATCACTGCAGGTGGGGACAATGTACCAAGGACAGCAGGCAAAAGCCTACTGCTGGGATTAAAGTGTGTGTGTGTGTGTGTGTGTGTGTGTGTGTATGTAGGTGGGGGGGATATTGCGAGGAGGCTGCGGGCTGGGTGGATCTATTGAGTCAGGGTCAGGCAGATCACAAAGGGCCTTGGGTGCCAAGCAAAGGAATTTAGCTTTTATACTGTTCAAGAGCTTTTTTAAAAATCAAGGCAGAGTTTGTGACAAATGGCAGTGGGGAGAACAGCAATTATACATTTCCAACAGTCTGGCTCCAACCTTCCCTGAGTGAATAAAAAAGCTATGTGTACCCTTGAGAATATGTCAAATGTGAGTGGAAAAGAGCTGAGATTATTACTTTGGTAGCTGTGAACTATTCAACAATTTCAGAAGGGGTATACTGGATCAGATTTACATGTTCATACTTCTAACCAGGAAATAGGCTAAGAGATTGTAAGTGACTCCCTCCTGGGTTAAAGATCGAGTGATGTTTAAGGCAGGATTTTATTCAAATTGGCCAAATACACTAGCTGTTTTCATCTCACTGAAAGGTGGGAAGAAGACTGACAGGCAGGGTAGCTAAGGATTTACAGCACACCCAGAAGAGAGACAGCTGAGTGCTGGGTGGTTGAATAGAATGGAAACAGAGCAGTTGGGCCAAATTTTAAGGGTTGAGAAGGACCCTCCAGAGACCAGAGAAAATGATAGATGGGTATCTGGTAGAAGTCCTTAACTTTCTGGTTAAAGATCAGTAGCCTAAGGGGAAATTTTTGGAGAGCTGTAACAAAGTTCAGAAGGAAATGATGATAGGGAACTGACATATGTCAATAACCCTAACAAGTAATTTATCCATAATCTATTATGTTGATTTAGTGATGAATAATCTAGTTGGGGGGTTGGGAACCTAGATCCACGGTAGCAGAATTCAGTTAAACACAGTTCCAGCTCAGCCTCCAAATGATGGCATTAGTTATTAGAAATACGAGAAGTTTCAAGAGTACAGGCTATGGAATGGTGCCGCTGGACAGTGGTGCTATATAATTCAGTGGTTTCTCCTATTCAAAAACAATCCTTTCTGTCAGGTGTTGAGAACCAGAAAATTAGGAAAGTCCCCTAGAAAGAAAGGACAGAACGTTCCTCCCCAAAGGTTGAGTAGACACCCTGTTATGTGCTGACTATAGACTGTTTAGTTTTGAAATTTTCCCACTTAGGCAAGCATAACCGTTGTATACCCCCACCCTTCCCACGCATGCCAACTCTGTAGCCAATCGCTAACCACTAACTCTGCTTTTGTTCAAATGCTTGCTTGCTCTTGCTGAATCGCGCCACTTTCCCTATATAAGGACCTAGCTGTAAGCGTTAGGTGCGACTCCATTTGCAGTCCTTTGGGCACTGTGTCTCCGGACATTTCTGGGAGTCCGCCCATGCGACTCCATCTGCAGCCCTCTGGACACCGTGTCTCCGGACACTTCTGGGAGTTCGCCCTTGCGCAGGTAAAACTTGGCCAATAAATTCCACCTTTTGAGCCTTGAAGTCTCTGTCATTTGAGTTACTCGCGTCTAGCATACAACATCAGGGATAGCTTGGAAGTAGTGCTGCTTTAAAATATACAGAGGGCCCTGGCCAGTATGGCTCTGTTGGTTGTAGAGTCATCCCATAACTCAAGGGTTGTGAGTTCGATTCCCTGTTGGGGCACATACCTTGATTGCAGGTTGACCCCCAATTCCTGGTCTGGACAGGTGTGATCCTTAATTTGAGCACATGCAGGAGGCAATTCTTCTCTTTTGCATCGATGTATCTCTCTCCCTCTTTCCTTCCTGGTCTCTCTAAAAGTAATGAAAAATTGTCATTGGTTGAGTATATAAATAAATAAATAATAAAAATAAAAAGAAATACACAGAGGATATGGCCAAAAAAGAGGAAGCATTTACAAGCAGAACCAGCTGGTTGGAAATAGTAACTCATTGCCTTGTGTGCTTTATCTTATCCAGGGGTGTCAAACTCATTTTCATCAGGGGCACATCAGCCTTGTGGTTGCCTTCAAAGGGCTGAATGTAATTTTGGGACTGTGTAAATGTAACTACTCCTTAACTAGGGGCAAGGAGCTCAGGCTGCAGCTGGGTAGAAACAAGGTACCAGGCAGGATAAAACAAGGTGGAGGGCTGGATTCAGCCCGCGGGCCTTGTGTTTGCCACCCGTGTCTTATAATTTACTTTTTTCACTTCTTGTTTCTTTTCTTTCCTTTTCTTTTCTTTGTTCCTTTCTTTTTGAGAGAACTTACTTTGCTTTTTTAATTTTTATTTTTTAGTGTATTTTTAAATATATTTTATTGATTATGCTATTACAGTTGTCCCATTTTCCCCCCTTTATTCCCCTCTGCCCCACACCCCCATCATTCCCCACCCTTTAGTTTTTGTCCATGGGTCATACACATAAGTTCTTTGGCTTCTACATTTTCTATACGATTCTTAACCTTCCCCTGTCTGTTTTCTACCTACTGCTTATGCTACTTATTCTCTGTACTTTTTCCTCCTCTCTCCCCCTCCTACCCCTCTGTCGATATCCCTCCATACATTATATAAATCCCTTTAAAATTTCATATCATAAAGGCTGGGTCATGATGAACTCCTTGAATTTGACCTTATCTGAGAAGAATTTTTATCTGCCCTTCCATTCTAAATGAGAGTTTTGCTGGATAGAGTATTCTTCGATGTAGGTCCTTGCCTTTCATGACTTGGTATACTTCTTTCCAACCCCTTCTTGCCTGAAAGTTCTCTTTTGAGAAATCAGCTGACAGTCTTATGGGAATTCCTTTGTAGGTAACTGTCTCCTTTTCTCTTGCTGCTTCTAAGATTCTCTCCTTATTTTTAATCTTGGGTAATATAATTATGATGTGTCTTGGTGTGTTCCAACTTCTTTGGGACTCTCTCAGCTTCCTGGACTTCCTGGAAGTCAATTTCCTTGCCAGATTGGGGAAGTTCTCTTTCATTGTTTGTTCAAATAAGTTTTCAATCCCTTGGTCTTCCTCTTCTCCTTCTGGCATCCCTATGACTCGGATGTTGGGACGTTTAAAGATGTTCCGGAGGTTCCTAAGCTTCTCCTCATTTTTTTGAATTCTTGTTTCTTCATTTTCTGGTTGAATGTTATTTTCTTCCTTCTGGTCCACTCTGTTGATTTGAGTCCCAGTTTCCTTCTCATCCTTATTGGTTCCCTGCACATTTCCTCTCAATTCCTTTAGGGTATCCTTCATTTGTTCATCTAATTGTGACCAAATTTCAACCAATCCCGTGAGCTTCCTGATTACCAGTGTTTTGAACTGTGCATCTAATAGGTTGGCTATCTCGTCACTTAGTTGTATTTTTTCTGGAGCTTTGATGTGTTCTTTCATTTGGGCCATTTTTTTTTTTTCTTGGTGCGCCTGTTACTTTCAGGGGTGGAGCCTTAGGTGTTCACCAGGGCAGGGTAACCCACATCATTGTGTTGTGACGCTGTCTGTGGGGGCGGGGCCTGAGAGAACAATGGCACTTGCTCTGTTCTCTGCACTTCCCCAGCTACCCACAAGCAAGTTGGGTCCTTCTGTGCTGGCGCTGGGGTGGGTGGGCAAGCTTGTGCAGTTCCGAGTTCCTGTGTGTCTCTCCAATGAGCTCTCCTGTGAGGCTGGGAGTTCTTCCCGCTGCCGCCTCAACCCCCACAGGTGTTTTCAGTCAGTGGTTTGAGGCTTTTTTTCCCTTTGTTGGTGGGTTGCTCGGTCTGCTACACTCCCCGGCTTTTTCTACCGGTTATCTGCGAGCGAATGAGGGACCACCTGGTCCACCAGTCTCGGCTCTGCTGGGTCCGGGTGGGCCAGCCATGGGTTTCATTGAGTGCGCTGGCCTTGTTTTGGCCAAGTGCGCCCACTGCAGGTCTCTCCGGGCAGTTGCAGTGTTGCCAGTGCTGCTCCACAAATCGCTGTCTCCTGCGAGTTCTCCACCGGGCTCCGCCCCACTTACCGGTCTGTATGAACGTGTCTTCTTTAACTCCGTGGTTGTCAGACTTACACTCAGTTCGATTTTCTGTCAGTTCTGGCTGTTTTTGTTTTTTAAACTGTAGTTTTTCCTCTTTTGGTTGTTTGAGGAGGCGCAGTGTGTCTACGTACTCCTCTATCTTGGCTGGAAGTCCTGTTTTTTTAATTTTTATTTTTTTGTCCTCACCTGAGGACATGCTTATTGATTTTAGAGAAAGGGAGGGGGAGAAACATTGACTCAAGAGAGAAACTTTGATCAGCTGCCTCCCATACCTGCCACAACTGGGGACCCAAAACCTAGGCATGTGCTCTGACAGGGATTTGAACCTACACTCCTTTTGTTTATGGACATTGCTCCAACCAAGTGAGCCATACCTGCCCAAGCTATCTCACACCTTTCAAGTATGGACTTCTTATTTCAGAACTGATTCTGACTCAAGAGGGGTGTGATTTGATTACTATGAACCTATTCTTCATTGCTTTAATATTTTGGCAAAGCTCAGCTCTCACCATGGCCTTTAGTTTTTAGTCTGCCTAACACATCAGCTTGACACATTCCAGAAGATTCTTTCTATTCCTTAATATCCTAGAAGTCTCCAGTGAAGTGAAAACTGGTACACTGGAGATATGACAAATCACACAATTCATTACATGCCAAAAATATAAAAACATTTTCTCTCAAAGTTTACTGAGACTTTTTAGTGTTTAGCATATTAAGAATATGGGCCCTAAAGTGCGTGTGGTGGAGGTTAAACCATGTGTTGCTTTGATCTGGAATTTGTATTGGTATTTTCCTTGGCCATGCTCAATGCCTTAGACAGCATCTGTAAAGACCAACAACTTTTATTTCTGAGTCGTGAGATCATGAGGATGTGGCCTAATACTTGCGTAAGCTGTTTTGGGTTCCCTGAATACCAGCTGAAAGATAAATGGGACAATCTAAGTAGACATGCCTAGTTTTGCACCTGCCATGCTGTGGTAGCTTATTGACAGGTTTCTTCATCACCATCAAAATAAAACAAAACAAACAAACAACCCCCCCCCAAAAAAAAACATAAGGGAGCATCATTAATCATTAATGCTGATAACATTCTAGGATAGAATAATTGCAATTGCCAATATTTGAACTGTGGTTTTCCTTCTAAGTTTTGAAAGTGGGCAAATGATAATCTCTTTTGTATCTTTCTTTTTAAAAAAGAAAACATTTTTCTGCCCTGGCTGGTGTAGCTCAGTGGATTGAGCGCGGGCTGGGAACCAGGCGGTCCCGGTTCGATTCCCAGTCAGGGCACATGGCTGGGTTGCGGGCCAGGTCCTCATGAGGGCCATGTGAGAGGCAACCATACATTGCTGTTTCTCTCCCTCTCTCCCTCCCTTCCCCTCTCTCTCTAAAAATAAAATAAAAAACAAAACAAAACATTTTTCTCTCTCTTTTTGGAGGGTGGGGTTTGCTTCGTGAAAAACAGTCTGGCTGTTCTGGTTGGAGGTGAGACGTGCCTCAATGTGCAGGGATGAGATATTAAAGCAAAAGATAATGCTAGCAACCACACTTTTAACATTCAATTTCAGTGCTGTCCAGAACCACTATAAAACTGGAGAAAGGTGAGTAATAGATTTGACAGCTATACTCTAAAATGGACCTTATTAGTGAAATTTAAATTATAACCAGGCATTTCCTATCAGCACCCCACACAGTTAATGATAAGCAGTCAATGAGATTTATATACTCTTAGCATTTTTGTAATGAGTCTGTTGCTTTGATGACAGTTTACTGTCAAACATTATGCTTAGAAATTTATAGCATTTGATTCAAAGGAATAGACAGTTTAGCTTCATTGCAGTCTGTTCTGATTTTCCCTTTCCATGAAGCTCACATTTTCACTTCTCTTATTCCTTTTTTTCTTCTCTAGACTAAGCTCTTAAACACTCCACTGGAAATGAAGTTTTGAAGTGGGTACACATTGACCAGCAGAAAGTGTGTGTTAACTTGAGGGGAAAGGGTTCAGTGAATTCCAAGAACAGGCATGAGGAGTTTAAAAAGAAGCATGTTATAGTAAAGTTTTAAAAATTTACAGCTGTGCCAGAACGGTGGCCGCAGCGAGCTGTGAAGTCTAACAGGAAGGGGTTGGGTGGGGAGAGGGCCTTCAGGTCTGCGAGAGGGCGGCACATACATTTTTTGTGTGGAGGAGGTGACATCTCGTTCCTTCCTGGAAAGAACTGCACATTGGTTCCCAGAACTCCACTGAGGACAAGTGCCCAATAAATGCTGCTGACAGATTTACTGCAGCTGGAAAGAGCCACCAAGGTGATTCAAAGGGATGCACTGCCCCCACAGGGTCACTGTGCCATGTAGTTCAAGTGGCCACAGCTGTTGGGTCTGATGGCTACCTCTGCACAGCAGGGAGTGTGACTCTGGGTAGCAGGTGCTTGATTTTCAGGAAATAGAACTGCTGCTCAAAGAACATGGTCTTTCAGGTAGACTGGCTTTGAACACAGGTGTTTTCCACAGGTGGTACTATTAGAATAGCATTTGTGCTGCATTTTAAAAATAGCTCAAATGGGCTGAAAACAGTATTATCTCTTATATCCTGTGCTCTCTGCCCTGTTTCAGACCCTTTGTACCTACATCACCTTCCCAAGCGTCACATTACTCTAGCTTAGAGAAATGAGCTGGAAATTTGCACCTGTGTGTGAGGTCTAGGATGGCAGACACCTGCACTCCTCCTGTTCTTCATCTGACCCCAATTCCACCTCACCTCTGAAATTTTGGCCCTGAAATCTGTGCCTGACCTGTTGAATTCATTGTTGAGTGGTCATCTTCTTGATTTTTGAGTCTTGCCTCTTCTGAAAGGACCCAGAATTGGCTTCTGCTTCTGGCTCATTATAGATCAGGCTGTTTCTGGTCAGAATTCTCTCAGACTTGGAGCCCAAACTGTGTCAGTGACTATTTCACTGGTAATTAACCCCAGGGCCCCAGCAAGAACCTGGGTGGATGTTCAGACACATGCTGTTTTAATAATGATTTCAATTACAATAATAACATCACTATCTAGTCATGCCTGACAACACATCACACTCTGGATTAGGTATTTTACATATTGATATTTTACTTGTTAGTGCGTACTATAGCTTTGTGAGAAATAGTAGAACCATTAGTGGGAGGTGATATCATTCAGAAAAATAAGGAACTCTGATTTCTCATCCCACTCTCCGTCCTGTTGTTTTGGATTTAACCAGTAAATGTATCTTTCTTTTTCATGAGGATATTGTTTCATATGACCATTCTTGTCTCTAAGCTGATTGATGACATTTAAATTTAAATAATGCTGTGTTTAGGAGAGAGAGGCGAAGAAAGCTTTGGAATTCTCTGAGACCTGAGTAGGGTAAGGTAGCACATGAGGTACCAGGGCTGAGCAGGTTATCCTGAGGCACTAGTACACTGGTAGTTTGACGTACTCACAGGAAAAATCCCGTGTCCCTTCCATGGTGGTCTCCAGCGTGCACTTAACCATGGGGAAAGCAGGCACTGAGGAGCACTGGTTGTCAGGGAGAATTATGAAAGCAAGTGAGTGCCACGGTGACAACTTTGGAAGATGGTAAAAGGTCTAAAAAGGGTCATGGACAGAAGGCAACATTTCTCTAGTGTGCCCCAGAGGTCATGAAGCTGAGGGAACACAGCCCTGATGACTCTGCAGGATGCTGAGTGGATGGCTTGGAACCAGAAAATGAGAGGCACATAATCCGCCACTGGCAGCTTAGATGCAGGTGAGACATGTGATCGAGTGGTTGTTGCTCAAACTGGGCTGGAAAATCCTCCCTAGCCAAGACGGGTATTCCTTTAAGGTAGCATGTTATGCGCATGGGGCTGTCTGCCAGTCTTTGGGGTTTTGAGATACAATATTACTGAAGTTGCTGACATTTTTTTAATAGAAGATAAAAAATAATGTATTGGTTATCAAATGTCTTTTATAAACATTGTACTTATGTATTTCATATAACCTCCAAAGTTAAGAAAAACAACAATTTGTCCTTAGAAACCAAGAGAAGTCATGTGAAAATGTTCTAAATGAAGATATTAATATTCATATTATAGCTAAACCTTGCTAATTTGCACTAATGACTGGGAAACCTATTGCAAATTACCAAATTAGTGAGTAAGCCAGCAACCAGGATTTCAAAAAAAAAAGACAGCACCAGAATTTCATCAACACAATTGAATTTTAACTACTGAGAGTAATTTGTAGTCTATAATTTGTTTATCTTGCAAATCTGTGTGCATTTTAAAGTATAGTGGTGGGCTATTAAAGCAAAATTTGTTTCTTCTGTATTAGTTGTGGTGAAGAGACGTATGTAAAACAAAAAAAAAAAACAAAATCTTTTTGGAAAAAAGAAACTAAAGATTTTCCAAAAGGATTTTTAATTTTTAGATTTTTTTCAGTTATAGTAGCAGCTATAACTTTGTTCATTTCCTCCTTTAGTCATCAACCAGAATATGCAAAACATAACGGAATACTGCACAAAAGACTCATATGCATGAATGGAATCTCTGAATTAACCAGGCTCCTTATTCATGAAAGAGATACTTTTCCAAAGCACAATTACATGAAAATGGAAATAGACGTGAGTCTCAGTTTATTCTCAGTGACAGCAGCAGACTCATGTCCTATGATGGTGGAGGTAGCCTGGTGGGTAGCACCTAGGACCAGCTGTGACCTATCCATTAATATGCCATGTTTTCTCTTCTTATTCTTAGCAAACGTTCACTTTTTACCAAATTTGTAATATTGTATTCTTTTTCTTAACTGTATAAATTTTTGCCCTCATGAAAACTGAATCCTCCCTGGTAGTCGCAGTCAAAGGTCTAGACTTTCACCGAGGAAAGTGAGTGGAGTCAGAAGAGAATGGGCTGAGGGCAGCATCCAAGAACATGGGTATTTGAAGTGGAGGAATTCTTTGTGAAAATGGAGAAGCAATGAACTCTGGGCTCAGAAAATTCCAGGGATGTGAAGACCTGTTCCCATTCTCCCTCACCCTCTTGCTGAGACGGGGTTTTCTATCCTCTGGGAGGCAAGAGGATCTCTGCCTTCCCCACCCCTCACAGAAGCCTGCCTGGATCTGATGGTTTCCACTACATCACATCTCAAGTTGTACAGGTTCTGTAATAAATACTCAGAACCACCTGTGATTCGGAGCAGGGGGACAGGATATTACCGCCCTTCCCCCACCTCTTGTTTCTCTCCATAGTCTTGTGGCTCTGCTAGTGTTTGTAACGCATGATTTCCTTACCTTACTTAGAAAATCAAGTTAGGAAGTACAAATCAGCTGCAATTAATCATCTGTAACTACATCTGGAATTGCTTAGACTTGCCGACTCCGTGAACCCCTAAGAATAACATATCGGATGTTGGAAAATGCTGGGTCTGGAGAATGTGTGCTCGGGTCTGCTAGCAGCCCTTCCCGTGCGATCTCTTGACTGTGGTAGCGCAGATGTGAGAGCTCTCTCTTCCCTCACTAATCAGAGACTGTCAGGCAGGAGACTGACTCAGATTAAGTAGATTGAGGACTAAGAAGACTAGGAAAAAATCTACCAGCTATAGCCACATTTTATCACATTGTCCTTAAATTATTTATCACGTTGCAGTAAGAGCCCATGAATTTCAAAAAAGCTCTGGACAAGAAGTAAAATTGTCCACCCAGGGGTAGAGATTGGGGATGGGGATTTTGCCCTCCTATATAATGGATTTCTCTAGAATATCTTGCCTATGTATGATTCAGCCACATTCCTTTGGAAGCTAATATGGAACCAGGAAAGAGGCATAAATAATGACTGTGTTTAGAGATCTTAGGATAGATGAATTACTTGTGTTCACTGCTAATTTTAACTTTACCTACACCTTCAAATTCACAACCCTATAGGGTATTTGACAACCCTATTGAGGCTTTATGTTCTCTGAAGAAATAAGGGATATACATATTTTTCAAGGGAAGTGGTCTGTGTTTAAAACCTTTGACATAAAAAAGAAATAAAGCTTTCCCCTCTCATGATTATTTATTCAGAATTATATGAATTTGTTATTTATTTCAAAGCGTCAAGTATTTTGGAGTGTTGAGCTTGTTGGCAGTGCCTCATTCTTCCCTCCTTCACTTTTATAGTTTTGATAACTTCCTTGGGCTGTTTCCCTGGAGACCGTGATGATAATGGCCATAACAGGTACACTTACTCTCCATCACTCTTATAAGGATGCAGTTGGCGTGAGTGGGTAAAAACTTCTTGTAATGAAATCCCATTCCAATTACTACTGTGTAGAACTTAAAGCATCAGCAGAATACACTGGGAGCACTTCAGCATCTTCTTGTTTCTTTTCCCCATCCAGCTCAGATATTATTACTTCTTAAACTTTTGTCTGCAAGAATCCATCAATGTCCTTTTTCGATCTCTCTAAAACACTCTCCAAATAGGATTCAGAGATAGGTAATTTTCTCTTATCTGAGTTTTTTGTGGAATTTAGTTCAAGTTTTATTGTATTTTTAAGAGTCCTCTAGATACCCACAGAGATGGTCGAGTTGAGTTAAAATATACATACTACAATGCATTCATAATTTTAAAATATTCTTCAGAAAGAATAATCAGGAATCATTTCTTTGTTCAGAAGAGAGGCAGCCCCAACACTTCTTAATATTTCTGAAGGTTTGAAAAACCAATGCTTTTACCCAACTAATATGGAATTTTTATAGAAGGTGTTGGAAGTGTTGTAATATGTATTAACAAATAGACATGGTGAATTCTCTTATGGAGTTGAGAACAGAATGTCAATTTTTGGGGTCTCTCTGGACTACAACAATTTAATCTTATTAATTCCTTGATTTTGTTGGGATGGGAAAAAGATGGTAACATTCATATATTCAAGGAGAGATGAGGCTAATGGATGTTTCCTGAAATGTTTGCTGAGACTTAACAATTGGAGTTAGTTGTTTCATTAATAGTCTATATCCATGTTTGGGAATGTTAGAATCTGACACCTCCTCCTTTCGTTTCTTCATTTTTTTCTTCCCATTTCTAGATGTGTTTTTAAAAAGAAAGCAAGAGGGTTTCATTGCAGTTATCTTTCATTGAAAGACTTTATTTATCTTCTGTCTTCAACTTCTCTTTCTCAACAGCTTTCCTAAAAAACAAGGAATGAAAATTCTTAAATATGAACAAAGGAAAATTCACTTGTAGTTACCTTTTTTATCACATTTCTAAACTGAAAATAATTACCCTAATGAAGAAAATCTTTAACTGAGATAATGGAAATTGTTTTCTACATTTTTTTACATTATTCACTTAATTAAGATTAAACCTATTATCTGGTGACATCATGATGCAGGATTCTGGTGTATGTGTTATGATTAAATAAAATTCATCTAGTTTGCCTCTATGAATGCCATCTGCTTATAGACAAATTTGCCTACATAAAATTGGTTGAAGTATTTAGTGTCATTTAAACTCCCTTCATTCATGAATCAAAACATTGGTTAAGCATCTACTATAAAGAAGATATGATGCTATGATTTTTAAGGACACAAATATGCTTTATACACTGGCCTTCTTTCCAGCAGTTTATGACTAATGTAACTATTAAAGACAAATAACCACATGAAGTAGTAAGAGGTTGTCAGTTCTGACATATAAACTGCCAGAGGATGGTGAGCTCACTGCGGGCTGCTGTGTCAGAGAAGGTTTTCTGGGGTGTGCTTGATAAATGAGGTATGAATAAGCTATGGTACCTATGAGGCAGAGATATGTATAGGTGTGTAAGGTATCTAGAAGGGAGAGAAGCGGGGGGAGCGTGCTGTAGGTAGAGGGACTGGCACAGCCAAACATTGCAGAGTGTTGGGGACGAGTGGAAGGACAGTGAGCAGGTCAGTCAATCTGGAGTAATGGGGAGCAAACAGAGGCAGACCAGGCAGAGGACAGTACTAAAATGCCTGAGAACATGTCACTCAAACTAGAATTTTCAGCTGTGACTTCAGCAAGTCAGGATAAATAAATTCCTGTCCAAGTGCCAATTAACCCTGTTCACCCAGTAATTGCTTCAAGTTTCAGTGTCAAAGACTGAATGACTAAATGGTCTCTATTTTGTTCACCATGCTTTGAAAAGAGCAAATAAACACATTTTCTGTTCAAAGTGTGTCTACATATCAGCCAATGTTAATGGTTCTCAGAGGAGCCCCATCATGTAGGAGGGAGCACATGGCCTTATATAAACCCACAGATACACACAGGCACATACAGGTCCCTTTATGTACATATATGTATATTTCGGACAAAGTTTATATAGGGGCTGCTGAAAATCCTGGTGTGTGGTGTACAGTGCCTCCTTCACCACACCCAGGGGAAGGGTTTTATTTAATGTGTATCTCCTCCTGTTATTTACAGGCACCTTTTTTTTTTGGTGAAAATGAGTAGAAGAACCATGTCACAGTATTTTCATTTCTTACACATGTGCATGATCTTTGATCACAGCTCTAGGCTGTAATCTATAATTAACCTGTGCTCATACTGCCTGTGAAAACCACCAAGGTCTTTTGTTTTCTCAGGTAAACTCCGTAAGCAGGTGTCGCTACATACCACAAAGTTTTCTAAGGCCAAACCCAGGAGCATACATTAAAATTATATGTTTTTACAAAACAAGTAGTAATTTTTTAAAAAGGATTCTTAATTTGTTGGTAGAACAACTACATCTAATCTTGCCTTTTACAATGTACTAGTGAGTAAGTCATTTAAGTCATTTGGTGAATTACTGAACATTTCATAACAAATCATCTTTTCTAGGAAATTATTAATCATTGGGCATATTGATGACAGGTTTGGATTTTAGAAAACGGTAATTTATAGTATCAGCTCAGTTGTCTTGATGACCTTCAGTAGACTATATTAGTATTTTACTGATTCTTCCCTCTTTGCCTCCCAACATAGCAGAGAGTAATTCATATCCTTGCTAACCTTTTCAAATGATTTTCCCAAAGGTTTTCCTTCATCAATAAGAGGGAAAACTAGCCCATTGTCATCATCTTTTAAAAAGTAATTATCCATGAATAAGTGTTCCATCCACATATGTCTCTAACTGAATTGATTTTCTTTTTTCTTTTCTTTGAAGGTAGATCTATTAATTGGGGCCCAGTTAGAGTGCTATCACCCTTCCCCCCCATTTATTACTCTCTGCTTTCCTATGAATACCCTGGATTACACTAGGCTTGTAGAGTTTAATGCTGTGCTAACATTTCCCTTGCTTTATTATACATTCTACTCCAAAGTAGAAAATAGATTTTTCTATCCAGCTTTATTAGATTCGATTTTGGAATATTTACTTAATGGGTAATTTTTATGGCAGCCCCTATGCAACATTTATATGGGAAATGTTGTGCTTTCTTGATTAAAAATATCCCATGGGGTATTTTTTCCCTGGGATTTTTTTCTTAAAATTACATTTTGGCTGTGTAAAAGAAAAAAAATATTTTTATATATACTTTTTCACTGGGCAGGAGTTGATCACCCTGTAACAAACTCGAGAGACTCACATACAGTAATTGGAAGAGGGCCATGACAAAGGATACAGGAAAAATAAACAGACCATGCCTATATAAGTCCTGCTTCTAACACTTGGATGGGATTTTGTCTATGTGCTCTGCTAAGGAGCTTCCCTGGAAAATTATTCAAAAGCTTTGGCTGCTACAGGCGCCAAGAGGTTAGTTATGCGTTTGCTTGCTAGTCTCCATTAGTCACTGATTTGCTTCTGGGCACCATTCGAGGGATTAATTTTTATCTGCAAATCCTTGTAAGGTCGGACCCTGGTTATCTTGGCAATAGTGTTTCTACTCACTCTAAAGGCAACTAAGGTTCACAAGGGAGGCTCCTTATATATGACGAGAAGCTGGTGTTCTGTGCTTAAATGGGTAACCTTAATGTTGTGTGACTAGAATTTGGCAGTAAACAGGTATTTTATGTTCTGCCAAGATTTTACTATCAGATACATTCTCCTGTTAGCTATTTAATGAGACAAGGTCGTTTTCCCCCTCTTGCTATATTGGAGCATTGCTTAGATTTATGTCTGATTTGAAAGCAGCTGTTCCCAGTTGCTTCCTGGTACTTAAAGTGTGAACTATGTCTGGTGTTAGCAATTTGAAAAGCCTTTGTAGCTTGGATATTGATCTTATATGGTGCTGGCGGCTTGGTAAATATGCACGTAAGCAAACAAATGAAAATAGTAAACAGCTCATTAGTAGACTGTTGAAAGGCTGGAATACACTCTGAATTTGAAACCAACTCAGCCATAAAAACACTCTGTTTCTTGGCAAAGGTAATCTCTCTCTGCTTCAATTTCCTGAATTAAAATATAGGGATTATATAGTTTCTAAACCTTGGCTTCCATGGAGAATGATAAAGATTACTCATTGGAAGTGAGGTTACAAATAGAAGTGCTCCATCCAGAATGTGAAAGGAAATGATATTAATTAAAACCATATATATTAGAAGAGGGTCTTATTCCTTAGTAACCTAAAAATCTCCTCAATAATAAAAATGCAGATAAATTTGGCCTTTTGCTATTTTGGTCATCTGGTTAAATATGGTAGACTTTTCATTGTCCTGGAAACTTTTTAGAAGTTGAAGCAAAATATGGGTATAACAAATTACACTGGAAAAAGACAGTTTGGCAAACTGTATACATTGTCTGGGGCTTCGTAGGTCAATGGCTCTGATCTTGTTCCCTTCTGATAAAAATCTCAGGGAAATAATGAAAGAAGAAGAAAAAATAAGGATAAGGCTGACATGTAGATTCTGCATGTAAAATATGATTATCTTTCACATAATCTGGCTCTTGGAGAAGGTCACTACCACCTAGCCTACTGTGCCTGTCTGACACTTGGAACTTCCCTAGATGTGTTTATTAATGCAGTAGGTATTTATTGAAGGGTTACTATATGGCAGGCAGGCACTGTGCTGGATCAACAAGATAGACAGGGTGTCTGATTTCATGGATCTTATATGCCACATGACGAGATAAACAAAAGAAAATAAATGAAAAACAAAGAATGACAAATTATTCTAAGGCCTGGAAGAGGGATACATTAGGTGTCGAGGTAGATAATAGTGTGGGTCCCTACTTCCACCAGTGGTCTGGGAAGTCCACACTGAGAAGGGGTCATTTAAGCTGGGGCTCAAAAACAAGGAGAAGCCCTCCATGTAGAAGGTGCCAGAAGAGAGCTTCAGACAGACATACTGGCATATGAACCATCCTGAGGTTAGAACCATCCAGAGAGAGAAACTGGGGCTAGAACAGAGAGAGGAGAGGCTCCAGAAGCCAGTCTGTGGGAAAGGATTCTGCATTTCATCCCAATGGCACTGGGAGCCTTTGAAGAGTTACAAGTCGAAGATTATATGATCTGATTTAGCTCTCACATCTTGTTGCTGTGTGGAGGATGGGCTGAGTGTTTTTCCTCCTAAAAAGCTTTTTTCCTTTTCACTGCCACAGCCTGGTTCTGGCCACCATCACCTCTCACTGCACTAGCAACAATAGCCTCTTGACTGGACTCTTCATATTCATTTAATCCATTCTCTACACTGCAGCTAGAGTCACCTTTGCACAATGCAAACTTGGTTGTGTTCCACTCCTGCTTAGAAACCTGCTGTGGCTTCCCATTGCTCCTGGCATAAAGTTTGCATCCTTCACTTCCTGATGGCTGCACTGCTTGGCTCCTGCCTGCCTCCTCTCCTGTTTCTCTGGACTCCACTCACACTAGGTTTTCTGCTCATTTCCTGACCTTGTGCGCATGTTTCTTTCTACATCCATACCTTTGCACATCTTTTTCCTCTCACCCTAAACATCTATCCCTCCACCTTCACAGCTACCAGTTTGTCTAGCTTGGTGGTTTTCCAACTTCATATGCATCAGAATCAGTTTTTTAATTTCTAAAATGGGAAAATTATATATGTATATAATCCTCATTATATATAATGAGAATTATATATAATTTTATTCGCATTATATATAATATATATAATAATTTCCATTATATATATAATTTCCCCTCTAAAATGAGAAAGGTATATAAATATATAATCCTCATAATTTTTAAACAACATATATATATTCTTTAAAAATTATGTAGGTTAATTCCTGAAGAGTAAGAATTAAAAAATGTGTTCCTTAAAGTACACATTTACTTCCTCTATTGCCATCATAAAGTCTAGAGTGAGGATTTTGTAGTCAGACAGTGAGTAGTTGCCAAGCATATGGTCTTGGCAACCTTGGACAAGAGAGATGATTGCATGTTTTGAGGTGTGAAAGGCTGGCCAGGACTCAGAAAGCTCATTTTACCTCTCACTAGTGCCATCTCTCTGTGTATGATGGAATGGGCACAGTACTCTGGAATGTTTATCATTATGCATTTTTCTATTTCTGATATGCTGTTATTTCAAAAAATTCAAATGACTGTAAACAGTGGACTTCATTTTAACTTAACCAGTGGAGTAGAATATGGAGAGATTGAGACTTCCCCAGAAGGGCAAATAACCTGCCTGGACCTCAGGATGACGAAGGTCAGGTCTAGGTATCTGGTCTGTCTGTAGTGTGTGGAGCCCAGAACTCCAGGCCAGAATCCAGGGCCTGGACTCTAGCTGGCTCTGCCTGGCTTTGGGTGAGCCTCCTTATCTTGGGATGGCAATCTCTGTTTTCATTTCTGCGACTGCACACAGGCTCATGTCCCATTTTTGTTTAGATAGCACCTATTTTTCCTTCAAGACTAGCCCAGTTGTCCCCAGTTCCAGAAAGCCTTCCAAACAGTCTGAGTACTGAGGCCTCATGTGTTTCCCATTGCAACACAGGCTTCCTTCCTTTTGAAAACTGATTATTATGGGCTGTAACTGTTGAGAGTCAGTGTCCTCTACATTTCTGTCACCCTCCCTGGAGTATAGGCAACTAGAGAGTGTCAACACTTTGTGTTCCCACTGCTTAGGGCAGACTAGATGCTCAGAATAAGCTTATTGACTGTGTCAATGTGTCTGAGCAGGTTTCTGCTGTGATGGACGGGTGGTGCATCAGTAGGTACCAGGTACCCCGCTGGTGCAGGAAACCAGAACATTAGAAGCTACTAGAGAAAGAGAATTTAGGGAAGGAAGATATCATTGGAAATAAAACATGAACCTACTTTACAAAATTAAATCAGTATGTTTAGAACAACTTTATATTTACACGTCTCAAGGAGGGACATGCCTGATACAAGTGGTAGGCTTCAGCACACTTTAGTATTATACTCTGAGTCCTTCACGGGTCGTGACCACACAGTCCTAATTGTGCAGTGCATTTTTGTAGCCATAGACAGAAAACCTGCTTGTAGAACCCTTTTTGACACTTCTTCTTCCTATAGGTCACCATTTCCTTGTGCAACATATACTGATTAAATAGGCATTTCAGACAAGGACAAACAAGAATACTAGTAGAAAGTATCAAACCTGGTAAAGCAATTGAAATGTTAGCTCCCAGGTATCTACTTAGCAGAGTAAAGCATTCTGCTCAGGCCAGCACAGTGAGGCAGTTATTTGGCATGCTAATTGTTCATATTCCCTTTGAAGAACAGAATCTTCGTCTGGCAGGCTGCCCACTGACAACTTAGGGAACAGAACATTGCTACTGGAGGCACGGGATAAGGATCAGACTTTTCTTCCTGCCAACCGTTTTTTAGTCAGCTAACCTTGGAGGCTGAGATGTGGCTAACCCATCAGTGCCTGCAGTCCCAGGCAGCCGTTCTATCTTTGGCCAGACCTGCTGGCACTTCAACACATGCATGCAACTCAGCCCAGAATGTGTTCTGCATTCATTTGATATTTTGCAGATCAAATTTCATGTGCTCAGAAAATGAACTTGGAGGAAGTCACACCTAAACTTGCCTGGTAGACTCAGCTTTGAATTTTTTCTGAATGATGAACCAAGTCCCATCTCCAAAGAATAATCATATATAAGAAAAGATATAATTTTTTAAGGTTGTGAACTTCTAGACCACTGGCCTAAGTTTGTTATATTCACTTTTCTCTCTGAAGTCAAGAACCACCCTCCTGGCCTAGGGACTCTTGACCTTGTGGGGTACTTGCCTCCTCCTTCAATTGATGAGATCTCATTAAGGATGTGTGTCATTTTCTAATAACCCCCCAAACACTTAAACACATCGAGGCTAGACCACAGATACCTGAATAATTGTTATTCAGATAGAAATTCTTAGACAGAAAATATAAACCACATTTTGAAGCAGAAATTTTCCCTTAGAGATATTCTAATGTACAAGAAAGAACAAAACTGTTGAACTCACTTACATATTTAATGAATTATGTGCACTAAGGCCATATATATTTCATTTCTGGACTTTGTCCCATTGCTAATATTTTCCTTATTTTTAACTCTATTATTTATTATTAGGTGATATTTTGAAATGTGTATCTCAGAAACCTCTGATCATCACCCTATATGTGATATCTTTTTAGGGTCTTTTTAAAAAATAAATATGATATATTTTTATTTCCAACTGAAATGTACATGTAAAGTCTTAGAAGACAATGAAATTGAACAACTTTATCCAATTTAAAGTTGGTTGGAAGATTCTATACATCTATTCATCCATTACATGCCTATATATATAATCTTTAGACACCGATATATAAAGGATCAAGGACACTGTCAAGCTCCATTATTTCCATGTCATCTTAAGTCATTTCATCATAAGTTAATGATTAATGATAACAAATGATCTCCTAGCTGAAGGTATCTGTCAATTGTGCAGAGCAGACATTTGGAAACGTGTGAATTGAATCTATGGAGTCTAATCTGGAGGAGACAAAGGACACAAAAACTACAAAAGAAGGATCAGATGGCCATTGCAACATGTTAGAAGTGATGGAAAAATCTTGAGTGTGGAAAGAGGATAAAAAAAAAACCTCTCCTCAAATACCTGAGAAGAGTAGTTCTCAATTTCCTGTGGATTAATTGTGAAATTATTTTGTCAATCTTTGGTCCATTTCTTCATGAGTACCAATTATTGTTAATAATTTACTAAATTTCCTATGTGGCAAAACAGGGATTTACAGATAAAAATTTTATTACAGATCATTTTCAATGACTATAAATGTTAAGCCTAGGCAACAACCATGAAGGAAGGCACAGGTCCTGGGATGGAATGAGAAGGACTGATAGTGCTTAAATGTGGTAACACGGAGAAAAATAGACCTTAAAGAACATAGAGATATCCAGAAATAAAATGAAAGTCAATGGTAATATTGTATAAACTATTATGCGATAAAATAACGCACAAGCAGAGAGTTTTTATTTTGATATGTTCTAGAGTACAGCTTTGTGGTGGGGTGAAGCTCAGGAAGTTTGGGAATATGTGTTACATCCATGTCCACAATATAAGAATATTATATTGACAAGACTGCATCAAAGTGATTGTGTCAAAATAGCTGTCTATGTCTGCCTGGAAAAAACAACTGCACCAAAATGGCTGTTTCAAATGGTCAGAAACAAAGCTTCCTGCTTGTGAACATCACGGTGAAATCACCTTATGTCTCATGTCTCCAGACTGCATCGCTGGCTACTGTCAGCTTCCACGCAGAACTGGCAGGGTGAGAACCCACCTCTGTCACTTATCCTGGCTGTTCATGGATGGATGTGTAAGTAGGAGACCCAAAGTGGACACTAGATATTCATGATTCTTCTTGAAATATAAGATTTTCGTTTATGATTCATTTATTTACTTTTGTTATAGGTGCTTTTGGTTTTTCCATATATGGAATACTGAACAGTTTATAAAACTATCCTCCCAGTAGCGGAGAGGTACGGTACAGAATACATGGTCATCCCATGAGCTTCACATTTCCTCCTTGGATTATGAAAGAACCTGCCCTTCAATATTCACTTAGCCATCTTTTAAGATGCTTGGATTCGGTGGTCACTAGAACTGTTAATGAATATTCTGGTTCTTCCCCTTCCAGGGATGTGGTAGAATTGCACTCCCCCATTCTGCCTTTGTGTATGGGCTTGGCTATGTGACCTTCCTTTGCCAATGAAAGGTGAACAGGAATGATATATGGAGCTTCCCTTTTTTGTTTTGGAATCAAGGTTTGAGATGGTTCCTCTTGTCAGTTGGGTCTCTGACAACACAGGAAAGAATCCCCACTGTAAGGGTAGGGAATTGGAATAGTGTAACCCACCCACCATTCTTTTGATGTCATTTCTTTAAGTGCTGACTCTAATGTGTGGCCTGTAGATGAACAGCATGTTTGTATAAGAATCCTAGGAACAAACTTCAAGAGATACAGACTCCCACCTTCAGGCACCCCAGCTCTAGGAGATTTGCTGACCTTTGACCATGGAGCCAGGATGATGTAAAGTCAGTATGACATGAATTCAGGATGACTAAACCAGGATGACTCACACCGGACCATCGCCTGCCTTATCAGAATGGACCGTGCTTGTCTGCACGTAGAGAACTTTTCAACCTCCTCCCCTGATATCTTTGTTCTGATTCCCATCTTCCTCCTTATAAAAACCTCTGCCTGCACTGAGATGTGGAGATGGGCTTTGAGACAAGAATTCTCCATCTTCCAGATGGCAGGCATCTGAATAAACCACTTTCCTTTACATCAGCACCTGCTTCTTGAGTATTGGCTTTCGTAGTGGCAGGCAGCTGGACCTGCATTTGCTTACCACTGTTAGTTTACATCAGGCATTAGTGTGACTGAGGAGTAAACTTTGTTGTGTTAAGCCACTGAGATTTGTGAGCCTAATGCACCCTACAGGTGTATTGGAAAACAGCAGTCGTTCAGTATACCAGTGCATATGTGATTCTATATTCTTCCCATGAATACTGTAAGTTCCCAATTAAATATTGGTTTTATTTTATCATAATAAAGGTCCTCAAAACAGAAAATCAAAAAACTGTAACATCTTCAAATTTTTATTCCTGATAAATTATTATTGCTTGACTAAACATCATATAAAGCTCTTAAGGACTAATTATTTGTTCAAGTTTGAAAGTTATAACTACAGCAGTAACTCAAACTAATTACTAGGATTGCACTGCAAATGGTTCAAGTGGCAATCTTTGTGAGCAGGTGACAAACGATGATTAAAAAGAGATCTAGGGCTATTGCACCAGAAAGTACAATTTGTTATCTTGTTTTGACAAGTGCAGTTTAGCTTTGATTGTACATGACATCACAATCTGTAAGGGGAGAAGAGAGAGGAAAGGTACTAGGATTCACCTTGGAAAGGTGATCCCAAAACACTTCAAGACCTCACACTGTTCTTAAGTCTGCTGAGAAATGAGGTGTGACATTGCCAAGTTTCCATGTGAAAATGATTATATTTGTGGATTGTGAAAGAATGAACCTAAATTATTCTATTGTATATTCTAGTTGATTGACACACAGATTTGCCTAGTCAAGGATGCGTATTGCCAATAATTAAGTGTCTTCTATTTTTCAATTTTCAGAAAACTACTTCATGATTTAAACTTTTTTTCCCAGCAAGAATCTCCCACCTGCTCTGTGTTCCTTTATATCCATCTATTATAGTTTGGTTGTAATCCAGGGTCTTCTGACTGATGAGCTATGTACAGTTTATTTCAAACCAGTGTAAACTCCAGCATTCTCCAAGTCTTTGGTTGTTTTTTTTTTTTTTTTCATGTGCAGTATTATGAGGTCTTATAATTTCTCCTGGAAATGTGGTTTTTGTTGCATAAAAGAAGCTTAGTTGAACCTTAAAAATGTAAATACCATCTTACAACTAGTTACCATCATATACCAAAGAAATTACTTACCTGTCTTATCTAGCCCAGAATAAAAAGAAAAAATGCAAAATAAGAAATTGGAAAATGAATTATCCATTAATCTTGATATAAAAACCTTCATAAATGTCTCCAGGTATAGTTGCTTAACCTTAGATTTTTTTTTGCTGCCTTATGTATATTTTTCATATCTATCTCATATTTTTTCAAAACAAGTAGACTTAATTATTTATAATAATGTGGGAGTTTGCATAAATATTATGTACTAGAAAGAAGGATACCCCCAGAAAGCAATTGTGTATGGTTTTCTACCTTTCCTTCTATTCTATTACTTTGAATTCAGGTGATACAATCTCTCTTTAAACTTCTCCCAGAATTACTTTGCATTACTCCTTATTTGTTCCTTGAAAAGCTTCTGCAGATGAAAGTTATTTACTATAGCCCTTACACTCGCAAAAACTTAATAGGAAAAGTACTTATAGGCAGCACACTGGTATCTGTCAGAAAGGCAATAATTTGGCTTCAAAGATCTGTCTGATCCTTTTCCTTTTCCTTACACTCTGCCAACTGATACAAAATTGCATATCAAGCAACTCAAATGGATAAAAAGCCAATGACTATAGGAACTTGTACAGAGGTTCTCAGTCATCTATTTTTCTACATGGTTGTTTCTAAGAGTGGGGGGTCAAATGTGACTGGTCAAATGTGCTAGGGCAGGACAATATTCCAGCAATTCTGAAAGGAAGATGTGTGGTTTGAATGGCTCCTCAGGTCATTCTGATACAGCTTTGTGGTGAAAAGCAGGGTGTGGCTTCTCCTTCTCCCCTTGGAAATCATTACCCTGATTTTGATGGAGAAAATATTTCAATAGCATATGTTGGGGAGGGAATTAGATAACTTCTACATTCTCTTTATCTTTTAAAATTATATTTTATTGATTATGCTATTAAAGTTGTCCCAATTTTTCCCCTTACCCTTTTCTACCCAATACCCCCCATTCCCTCAGGCAATCCCCCCACAATTGTTCATGTCCATGGGTCATGTGTATAAGTTCTTTGGCTACTCCATTTCCTATACTGTACTTTACATCCCCATGGCTATTTGGTAACCACATATTTGTACTTCTTAATCCCCTCACCAGTTCACCATTCCCCCAAACCCCCTTCCCATCTGACAACCATCAAAATGCTCCCCATATCCATGATTCTGGCTCTGTTCTTGTTTGCTTAGTTTGTTTTTTAGATTCAGTTGTTGATAGATATGTATTTATTGTCATTTTATTGTTTATAGTTTTGATTTTCTTTTTCTTAAATAAGTGCTTTTAACATTTCATATAATAATGGTTTGGGGATGATGAACTTCTTTAGTTTTTTCTTGTCTGGGAAGCTCTTTATTTGCCCTTTGATTCTAAATAATAGCTTTGCTGAATAGAGCAGTCTTGGCTGTAGGTCTTTGCTTTCATGACTTTTAATTTCTTGCCAATCACTTCCGGCCTGCAAAGTTTCTTTTGAGAAATCAGCTGAGAGTCTTATTGGAATTCCCCTGTGGGTAACACACTGCTTTTCTCTTACTGTTTTTAAGATTCTCCCTTTATTGTTAACCTTTAGTATTTTAATTATTATGTGTCTTGGAGTGGGCCTCTTTGCATCCATCTTACTTGGGACTCTCTGTGCTTCCTGGACTTGCATGTCTATTTCCTTCAGCAAATTAGGGAAGTTTTCTTTCATTATTTTTTCAAATAGGTTGCCAATTTTTTTCTCTTTCTCTTCTCCTTCTGACACCCCTCTGATGCCAATGTTGGGAAGGTTGAAATAGTCTCATAGGCTATCCTCATTATTTTGGATTCTTTTTTCTCATTTTAACTGGTTGATTTTTGCTTCCTTATGTTCTAAATCATTGATTTGATTCTTGGCTTCATTCACTCTACTATTGTTTCCTTGTAAATTGTTCTTTATTTCAATTAGTGTATCCTACATTTCTGACTGGATCTTTTTTATGTCGAAGGCCTCATTAAGTTCCCTGAGCATCTGTATAACCAGTGTTTCGAACTTTACATTTGATAGATTGTTTACCTCCATTTTGTTTAGTTCTTTTTCTGGAGTTTTAATCTGTTCTTTCATTTGGGCCATGTTTCTTTGTCTCTTCATTTTGGCAGCCTCCTTGTTTTTGTTTCTATATATTAGGCAGAGCTTCTTTGACTCTGTGTCTTGGTAGCATGGCCTAATGTAGTATGTGTCCTGTAGGGTCGAGTGGCACAGCCTCCCCTATTACCCAAGCTGGGTACTCTAGGTGTGCCCTTCATGTGGACTGCGTACACCCTCCTTTTGTAGTTGATCCTTGGTTGCTATTGGCAGGTCAATGGAAGAGATTGATCCAGGCCAGTCAGCTGCAAGGACTAGATGTGACCACAGACCATCAACCTCCACCCTCTGTGGAGGATCAGCTGTGTAGTGCAGGATGGTAGTGCTTTGACATGGTCTGTAGCTATTCACTGGCTTCACAGGCCCTGGGATTTCCAGGGTGGTGCAGACCATGGTTAGCCTCCACCTATGTTTTGTCCAGTATCAACCTGCCTGAGCTATAAAGCAATCTTAGATGGTTGCTACTTGCTCTGGGCTTAGAGGTTTCAAGGTGAAGCCAAGCTGTGAATCTAGGCTGGCTGTTGCTTGTGCCAGGCCTGAGGCCACTTATCAAGAAGTCCAGGGGATGGGGGCATGGGGCGTACTGAGTTCAGCCATTGCTTGTTTCATAGGGTTTAGGAAGTTGTGATGCATGAGCAAAGATCAGCTATTCATATCTTGGGTGGGCCCATCAGTTTGGTTGGATGGAGCTTCAGGGGATATCCAGGGTGGGGAAAACAGTGTTAGCCAGGTTGATAGAGTCTCAGTTATGGCACCTGCCTGCTAGCTAAGTGGCTCTGTGAGGGGAAGATTCAAAAAAGGGACAATGGCCTCTGCCTCCTTTTTGTCTGGGAGGAAGCTGTCCCCCAGCCCTTGCCTTGATGTCAGACACTTCAGTTACTCCCTATATACCACTGGTGCCTTTCAAGCTGTTTCCCTGGTGTTGGAGCTCAGAGGGAGTGAGTCTGAGTAAGTTTCTGTGTGGGCTCTTTAAGGGAAAGTGCTTGGGACTTCAGAATTTTCTTCCACTAACTCAATCTCTGCTGGTTTTTGCAGCCAGAAGTTATGGGGACTTACCTTCCTGGCACTGGAACCCTGGGATGGAGGGCCTGGTATGGGGCTGGGACTCCTTGGTCCTGAGATATCACTCCCAAATTTTTATCCACCTCATGTGGATGTTGGACCAACCCATTCTGCATCTCCATCCTCCTACCAATCTGGATGGATGTGGTTTCTTTAATTCTATAGTTCTCAGACTTCCATTAAACTTGATTTCTGATTGTTCTGAGTGATGGTTATTCTATATTTTGGTTGTAATTTTGATGTGTTTGTGTGAGGAGGTCAGCCATGTTTACCTATGCTGCGATCTTGACCACTAAATTCTCTTTAAAGTGAAACATTTTTGGTGCATTTTGTAAGCTTATTGTGTTTCATATAGCATATTTTTGTTTTTCAAGGGTGTTCACAAAAAATTCTGGAGCAGCAATAAGATCATCAGGAAGGGACCCTGTACTCTGTCGATCTTAAATAAGTAGACCCCCTTTTTTCTGCTATACAGAGCAGCATAGAGGAAATGAGCATATAAAAGTAATTCCCAAGGGTTCTGACAAGTCTTTGGTGGTTCTTGATGGCACTCTCTCTACTTGGCCTGTGTGGCTTATGAGTTTCTCAGGTGGGTCAAATTTCTGGGCTTACTAATTAGTTGCAACAACTAAGTCTGTGCATGAGACTTTTCCAGTTTTCCTGTTTTTTTAAAAAGGATTTTTTTTTGCATTATTTGTGAGTCCCTGGTCTAATACCTCTTCCTGCTGTCCTCCTCCCCAGCATTCATGGCCCTTAATATTATATGGCTTCAATATATGACCTCGACTTTTTCCGCCTCTGTGCTTCCTATCTTCCTGATATGTACACTGCATTCCAGAGAAATATTTCTTGAGAGTTTTGCTCGCTCCTTTGACTCCAAGCCTTGTCCATGCTCTTCCCTTTTTCTGGTTGTGCTTCTAGCTTCCATCAAACCTGTGATAATTGGTACATCCTGAGAGGCACCATCATCTACCATGTTGCCTGAGACAAAAACATAGGGGATATTTTTGATTCCTTCTTCTTCCTCCTCCTACCATCTCCCCAACAGCAACTCTTTCAATCCTATTACCAGATATATTTCTCATATTCTAAGAACTCACCATCTCCACAATGACCACTTTAAGCCACTGCCTGTTCTGGATACTCAAAGCAAACCCCTAACTGGTCTCCCTATTTCCACATATGACCTACACAAAACATTCCTCACTCAGCAGCCCCTGTGGTCTTTTAAAAGTATAAGTCAGATCATATCACCACAGCTAAAAACCCTACAGTGGCTTCCAGTGGCTCTAGGAATAAGGGCTCTGGTACCTTCTCAATATTACCTCCTACTTTTTCCTTTGCTCATTATATTCTTGATTCACAGGCCTTCCTTCTTCTTCTTGAACAAATGAAGCATATTACATTTGTTGTTCCATCTGGGTGGAGTCCACTTAGCCCCAAATCTCTTCTTCTTAAAATTCAGGTCTAATCTCAAATATCACTTCGTTAGAGAGGGTGTCCTCAATCATCAGGCATAAAATAATCTCCTCCTCTCCCCCGGTCAGTCTGTGTTCTATTAGTGTGTTTTGTTTTCACTGGCATTGCTATTTATTATCATTTGTTTATTGTCTAGCTTCCCCCAGCCCACTACAAAGGATATTATTGTTTCTGTCAACCATTCATTGGATCCTCAGTGCCAAGATCAAGTCCAGCCTATAAATATTGGTTGTCTAAGAAAAGTCTGAAATGCTACTTCCTTCATGAATGCCCATAGTTTTAGCTCCTCTTATGGTACCTACCTTACATTTATGTACTTGTTTCTCCTGAAAGAGTTGCAGCTTTTCAAGGGCCCCTGCTCTATTCAACTTTTTATCCTCTAGAGTGCTTTTGGTGGGGTATATGCTTAGTATATATTTACTGAATTAAATTATTCTACTTTTGTTATTAAAGCAAATTGAGTAACAAATTTAAGTAGTGCTGCTTAGTACCCAAGAGTAATAGAAACAATTAGCAATACCTTAAACAGTTACTACATAGTGTGTTTATCCTCAGGTTTTAATGATAAAATATGCTGTATTTCCAGATTTCCCTGTTGAAGAGCTCACCCTACAGAATCTGCTGACAGTTGATTGCTTCAAAAGGAAAGGAAGCAGAACTGGTAAATCAATGCACAAAGGAAAAAGAAGACTCGTGTCCTCAAAAATTTGATCAGTATCTACTGTGTCATGGATTCATGAAACTATATATAGGCAAGGGTATGGGTTGGAGGTGTTAGGAAGAAAGATAGCAGTCTTTAAGCAGAGAGGGAAGGAACAAGCAGGAAAAAAAGGATGATGAAAAGGAGATGATGTTCAAAATTCAACTCTTGAGTCAGAATAAGGAGGATATAGAAAAAAAGTTTCTGCATCCCTTCAGTGGTATTGGTTACTGTGCTCTCTGTAGCAGGTAAAGAAAAGACACTCTCAACCCTCTGAAATGTGTAAATTGCCTTTAGTCGCTCTCCCCAGGAAAGTAAGACATGTCAGCTTGGAAGTTGTTAGGCTGCCAATCCTATTGTCAGGCAACTAGGACATTTGAATTCAGATGTGCTGAAATTTCATTTGGGGGTTTTCTGCCACAAATCCCTAACATATGGAGAGACCTCTGGCTAGAAAATAAGTAAGCTTGACATGTCAAATCTCTTTTCAACTGTATTTTAAACAGCTCTCCTCAAAGAATCCTGAAAACAAGTTACAAATTGAGGTTTTCGAGAAGGCTGGGGACAGGTGAGAGGAAAGATAGGCAGTTACTTCAAGAAGTACAACAGTTATCCACTTTAATAGCAGAGTCATTCTTTCATTTTTATTCATTTGACAACTGTTAGTGGCAAGGCAAGTATCACAATGACTTATAATTTAGACCTGGAGTCAGAAGGCTTGGTTCGAATCCTGGTTGGGTTACCTTTTGTGATGGTTACTTTTATGTGTCACTTGGCTAAACCAAGTTGTTCAATCATACATGAAGTAGGTGTTGTTGTGAAGGTATTTTGGAGATGTGGTTGACACCCGCAGTCAGTTGACTTCACATAAAGGAGATTTTCCTTGATAATCTGGGTGGACCTCACCTAATAGTGAAAGGATTTAAGAGCAAAATTGATGTTTTCCAAAGGAAGAAGAAATTGCAACTCTGGGCTAAGGCATTAGCTCCTGGCCTAAGAGTTTCTGGCCTGCCTCTGGCTTGCCTTCTTACAGCATTATGGATTTCAGACTTGCTTAGCCAGACTTCACAATTGCACAAGCCAACTCATATATATAATAGGGGACCCCCCAAAATCAGAATTTGTTTATAAGAAACTGTGTATTTATTCTTACATGTTTAAACTTCAGCCACCTTCAAAGTACTCTCAATACTCTGATTCAATACTCCTATTGAAATGTTTTTTCCACTGCTCAAAACAGTTTTTGAACTCATTAATTTTGATGCCTTTTAGTGCTTCTGCCATTTTTGTTTCACCTCAGCAAAATGTTTCCCTTTGTGGACTTTTTTATTCCAAGGGGAGAAAAAGGCATCCTGGGTAAGTTCTGGTGAATAGGGAGGGTGGGGCATAGTGATCATGCCAATTGTGGTCAAAATCCGCTGAACACTCAGTGCAGTGTGGGCAGGGCTCTCGTAAATCATCCATCATGAAATGGGCAAACACGTTGAAAGAGTCTTCAAAAAAAATTCACTGGTGCTGAACATAGCCTCTCACAACAATACCAGCTGGTACACTGATACAGATGGGTTTCTACAACACTCATCCAGCAGGGGAAGCCAGTACTACAAGAGGCCAACCCTTCAAAAGATAACTCCAGGTTTTTTTTGAGAGAGGGTATATATAATTTTGTCTCTCTGATAAAATCTTGGCTGATTATACCTAGTAACTGAGCGGATCTTGGGAAAGTACTTTAACTTCTCTGTGCCTCAGTTTCTTCATCTATAAAATAAGAGTATCACTAGTGCCAATCTCACAAGCTGTGGTGAGGATTAAGTGAGTTAATAAATGTAAGCTTAGACCGGGGACTGCACACATTAAATGTTCTTCTTAATTATTAAGCACCCATTTTTTTGCTTATGGCAGTTGAGTATGAGAAGTAAAGAAGATGAGATGTTTGATGTTGAGAAGCATGCCATTCCTCAGAGGGTACAGGGCCTAATCGCAAGTAACCCTAGTGTGCACTCATAATTAGGGAGAATTTGGGTTACAATACCAATAATACTACTAATGAGAATAGGCAATATTTATCTACTATGTGTTAAGTATGGCACAGACAGTTTCACTTGTTCTTTTTAAAGATTTCTTCCTTTGTTCATGTTCTATTTCAGTTAACAAACATTCATTGAGCTCCTATTATATACAGCATAATTCTAGATGCTAAAGATATAGTATAAAATTGGGTCCCTACATCTGTAATATATATTTCAGCAAGGACTACAAAAATACATAGGTTAAAAATTATGTAATATGATTCAAAGCATGGAGGAGTTATATGAAGAAAAATAAAGCATGGTAAGAATGGTCAGGGCAGGTCTGGTGACACTTAAGCTGAGACCTGAATCAGGAGAAGCAGCAGCTTTGCAAATATTTTGGGGAAGGTGATTTCAAGTAGAGAAAACAGCAACTTGTCCAAGCCCTTAGATTAGAATAAATGATGTAAAGAAGACCATTGGGACTGTACCAGAGTGAACAATAGGAAAAATAGTAAGGAAATGAAGTTGGAAGGGAACTGGAGCCCATATTTTATGAGGTCTGTAGGCCATCAGGAGGAATTCTATTTAATTTTAAGTGTGATAGGAATACATTGATGCATTTTGAATAGGGAACGTTTATTGTAGATGCTGGGTGAAGTATGAGCTCTGGTGGTGAGGGGAGTGGAGAAAAGCTTGGAATCAGGAGACTGCACAGGAGGCTATTAAAGTAGAACAAGTGAGGATAAGAATGGCTGCCACTCAAGTGGTAGAGATGGAGGATGAGAAGTGGCTGATAATCAAGATGTATTTTGTGGGTAGAGCTGTAAGATAGAGCCTGAAATTAAGATGCAATTGCTGCCTTGACATCTTTGAGCTTCACAGGGCCCCCAAATCCTAAGTATGAGTTCCTCACTGTTGCCAGTTGTGCTCCTCACCCAGAAGCAAAGGTTTCCCACATGGTTAGTTCCTGCATCAGTTGGACCAGCTATACTTTACTGAGTCCTCAATCTAACAAGTTTCACTTCCTTGCCAGTCTGTGAAATTATTCAGACAAGCCAATCACATCTTCCCTCTGGAACCAAGACCTACTGAATGGCTCTTGTTATTACAGAGCTTGCCTCCACAGCCCTTGCTTGTTTACTACGTTCCTGAGTGGAGCCCCCTTGTGGCCCTGCATGGCATATGCTGTCCTTTTACCATGGGCTGTTGAGTATATGTGACTAATGAACCACTGCCAGTTTTGTCTGTCCAGTGTTGGGTGTCATGTGTTTGGCTATCTCTTACTACCTCAGGCAAGGGGTCCCTGGCCAAAAAATTACCCTATCTGCACCTTTTACAAACTCTTGGACCATTGCGTGAGTGTTGTCCCATTTGGAGTAAAGAACTCTGGGTATCTCTTGCCTCATGGACACCCAAAATACAAATCAAAGTAACTGATGTTTGTATAAATACTGAGACAAGATTTTACCAGGACACTCCTTGTAGCCAAACGCAGGTTTGGCTGCCTGCTGCAATGAAAGCCAAACTCATGAGACAGGTGCTAGTGAGAAGGAAAGTGGTTTACTCGAGTGCTAGCCACCTGAGAAGATGGGGACTGTCATCCCAAATCCCATCTCCCCATCTCAGTGCAGGCAGAGGTTTTATCAAGAGGGAGAGGGGAATGAAGAACAAAGATTCAAGGGAAGGGGAGTTGAGAGTTCTCTGTTGAGGGGACTACGTGCAAGCCAACACAGTATGTTCAGATAACTGGTTGAAGGTCAGCAAATTTCCCAGAGCTGAAGCTTCCAAAGGTTGGAATCTGTCTCCCCTGAAGTCAGTTCCTAGAATTCTCAAAGAAACAGGCCACTTATCTGTAGTCACATGTCAGCCAGGATCAGCATCCTCACAATATCTAAAGAATGATGGGGTAGGTTACAGTTCCCCATTGTTACAACCTTACTGTCTTTGGAGTAGTTCCAGGCATTACTGAGTATGACTAAATCATTAAATTTACTTCTCTAAGAATTATTTATTCTAAATAAACAATGTTAGGCTCTTAAAGTGGGCATTCAATAGAACATTCACTTCCCTTGTAGACAGAGGCATTTGGTTTGAGAGGCCTAACAGGCTCCTCAAAAAATTCATATTTTAAGTTATAAACTGGCAAGTGAATCTCCCAATGGGTGTCACTATTGCCACAGGCATTGATGAGTCTAAATTCTCACTCCCTTACGCTAATGCTACACAGGTTCCTCAGCTGTTTTTATTGGCCACAGAGGAGAATATCTCTCAAGTTCATGCTTTTGACAACCACCCAGTCAAGTGGTCCTCTTTTTCTCAGTCAAGTACCTGTGATGCTTCTGAGTGAGGCACTATTCTTACTCCCTTAAAATCTCAGTCATGACCAAGGTTTAAGTTGATGACAAGATATGAAAATGTTGATTGGGATGTAAAGGCTGAAATTAAGATGAATAGTAAGTGCTGCCTTGATATCTTTGAGCTTCACAGAGTTCTCCCACTAGTTGCTCTGCTCTTGCCAGATATTCTCCCCACTGTGCTAATCCCCACATCAGTTGCTCCAATATTTGAACTGAGTCTTGTTTAAAGCATTCCCATAGCTAGTGGGGTTGGAATTGTACATTCTAGCCAAAAAGAATGGCAAACCAAGACAGAAAGGTAAAGAAGCCCAGAAAGACATGTGATTTGGCTTAGCTGATTGGATATAGGAGCCCAGGCTGTAAGCATATATTGGCACCTTCCAAATTGAAGACCTTAAATACTAAGTCCATGTTGAGAGTCTAAATCTTATCAGGAAGAATTAGAACTTGTTGGGGTTTACCAGCAGTGCTGAGGGCTGTGTGTTTAGAAGACTGCTCTGTCAGCTGTGTAAGCTCCAGCTTTGGAGGGGGTGGAAGTTGTGAGGACAAATATTTAGTATTTGTTTTCTGTGGTGAGAAATGATGAAGGTCTTACCTGGAATGGAATCAGAAACAATGAGAGACATTGTAAGAAGAGAATAAAAATAAAAACCATTCAAATGGGTCTTGGTGGTTGAAGGAGAGAGAGAAGGCGGTTGCCAGTAGTTTAAGGTGTCCGTGTCTGGGTACCCACCAGCAGGTACAAAGGTCTGAGTCAAAGAGGATGATTTTTATTTCAACACGTTGAGTTTCAAATGTGGTTGACTTTCATACTGAAGCATTTGGAGATAGGGACTACCCTTTTAAACAGAGCAGGGTTCCAGTTATCAGCTTAAATAGAGAAGCTGCAGCAGTGGCTGAGGTGACCCTGAAGGAAGTCCTCCTGAGTTCATTTCCTCTCACTTTTCCTTACTCCACTCCAGCCATACTAGCTCCTGCAGGTCTGGGAGCTCATTCTGCATGCTCTGACATCAGGTCTTCCTACTCACTCTTTCCACTGCCTTGATCTCCTCCAGAATCTGCCTGGCTCACCACCTCTCTCACTTTATTCAGATCTATGCTGAAATGTTCTCTTATCCAAGAGGTGTTCGCTGATCATTCTATAGAGAATAGCACTCCTGCTTCTTCTCTCTGTTATTCCTTGTCCCCTTTCTCTGCTCTACTTTTCTTCAAAGCACCTATAAATACTATATATTTGTATTTTGTGTATCACTTTCCCACTAGACTGTAAGTTTTATGAGAAAGGAGACTTTTAGTTAATGCTCAATCCATATGTTTGATACATGGTGTTGCTATGGATTAGACAGTGGCAAGGATGGGGAGGGGGGGGAGATGGATTGGAGAGAAGTGGAGCATGGATTGGGCAGTGGCAAGAAGCACTCTTGTTGTGCTTTGGTTATACTCAGTAGTGGACATCTTGTTTATTTGTTCACACTTTTACTGCTGGGGGCATAATTTTTCCCTGAGTAACCACCCTGGTTCAGACCATGGTTCAGGTAGCCTGAAGTCTACTCCAGGCTCTATGTGGTGTGTGATTCAGGACAGGCTAGTCAAAATATCATGTTCAATGTGACTGGTACAGGAACACACATCTGACCCACTTCCATCCATAAACACCAGGATGAACGCAGCATAGCATAGTGATTACGAGTCTAGACTCTGGATTCCAAATGCTTCCTCTGTCACTCACTAGATAAATGACTTAGGCAAGTTACCTCCCTTCTCTGTGTCTCAGTGCAATACAGGATTATTATGCAGATCAAATGAATTAACATACGGAAAGCTCTTAGCTCAGTGTCTGGCACAGAATAAGAGTTCTGTAAGTTATCATCATCTGGTGAGGAAAGAAGAGTGCTCTTTTCTGTTGAATTCAAAGCTAAGATGCTGTAGTCTTGGGCCTGCTGAGGGCCATCTTGCCACCGTATGGAACCTGGGAATAAATCCACATGGAGGAAAACAGAACCAGAAGATGGAGAGCTACTGACTCTTGATGATACTTCTGATTTGCTTATGTAAGTTTGAGTTAGCTTATCAGTCAGTTGTAATGAAAGATTTATAATCAGTAAACTTCTAGTAATGTTTCTCTTCAGTTTGACATACATTCCTTGCTTTCTTGCTTCAGGTGATTCTGTAACTTTTCCAATTTTCTTCTGTTAATATCTCACAAGTCCTGAAAGCATCAACCAAACAAACATGGCTGATGTGTGTGGTGCATATGTGTGTAATTGCTTTAGCTGTTCACTGGACTCTTGTCTGCTCCCCTTCTCTGGTGCATGGGGCAGAAGAGACCACAGAGTGCCATCTGTCCCATCCTCAGAGTTCAGAGCAAGGTCAGCCCTTCATGTTCTTTTTCTAGGCTTTGCTCTTGTCCTTTTCTATTTGTTGCTTTTCATACAGAAAACATACAGCTCCTTCCACATTATTGTTTGCCTCCTTACTCTACTGTTAAATGCTGCTTCAGAATGAGAAAGAAAAGGTGGGCAAGGACAAAACAGGTATGTGTAGACAAATCCATGGCAGATCCTTGCCCTCTCTGAGTCCAGGGGTTATGATCCTCCCTGCCAAGTCTCTTGTCTCTGTGCTCCCCCTGTCTCAGTCCACTGATACCCTAGGGGGGAGAGAGCTATCAAAGGCTATATATTTTAGCTTTAATTGTTGATATTTTCTCTCAGAATTATATCCATTCAGTTTCTAATACAAGGTTGGACCCTGTAGGTGCTCCTTGTCTGCTTCTCATATTGACCAGCTCTTCTTTCTGAGATGGGAGGCAAGGAGGAGGAAGTAATGAATACACAGAACCATTGTGAACTGTCCAATAGAGAGTTACCTCAATACAGACTCCTCCAGAGTGAAAGGGAAGTTGGGACATGAGGAAAGGATATGCAACACTTGGGACGGGAAATGAGGAAGAACTTCAGCCAGGGATCGTGACAGGATGGGCCAGCAGCAGGACTGCAAGTTCTGTAGGTAGTGTCACCCTCCACAGGGGCCCTTCTGACCGCACTGATCCCTTGCCAGTCTATCCTTCCCTCACTATCCCTGTCTAGCCACTTGGATTTTTCTCTTTGACTTGTGGGCATTCACAGATGCTCTTCTCTGTGCCCAGCAAATGCCTAAGTCCTAGCTTAGGTGTCATTTCTGCTGAGAGACATCACTCATTTCAGGCCTTGGTTAGCTCCTCCTGCCATTTGAGACTGTAGCTCTCTAAACTTTCCCATCACACCTCCCATCACACTTGATCTTTGCCAATGATGTCATTGTCTTTCTCCACTGCTAGCTTGTGGGCCCCAGAAGGCAAGAATGGTGTTTATTCTGCATTGATTACTGCTATAGCCCAAGGTCTTAGCACATTTCCTGGCCATATTAGGCACTCAATAAATGTTTGTGGAGTGAATAAACTCAGTGTGAATACTAAAGCATTCTTAATTGAAGATCTTTTCTTTTGCAATGGAATTATACTTGCTTAATCTGTTGCCTTCTTTCTACTATGTCACATAATGCTAGGTAAGGGGATCAAGTACCCTTTATGCACAGCATGTCTGAGCAAAAGCAATCAGCATAGAGTCACCCAAAGATGATGCTGTAAATGCAAATTCTTGACTTGTGAAAATGAAAATTGGGGTAGTAATCCATTGAACTAAAACGTGATATTTTTCAGCAATATAAAAATATTCTTTTTCTCCAAAGGGTTTACTTCAACCCCTCCTCCCTTTTGGCTTCGTGTCTAATTTTTATTTGCACGGATGGAGACAGCCACCGACTGCTCTATTGGGCCTGAATGGATCAGGTGACTTAAAAGCAGCAGCTTCTACAACCCATTACCTATCTCCCAAGCTGTCTAGTCTCAGAAATTCACTTTCTGTTACAGTAGAATGTGTGTTCTCTCTCCCTGACCTCTGACCTCTGCAACCTTACTGGGAAAAGGAGAAGGGGCAAAACTGAAAATCTGTGTAAGTGGAGGGGAGCGAGGAACACAGGCATTCTATAAACGGAAGAGAGGTCCTTTACTGTGACGAGTTGCACTGCATAAAATGATTTGTGTGTGCATGATAGCTTTCTTTCTAGTCTCCTTCTGACACGTGGTAGTTCACTGCATCATAGCTACTCATCTACCTTAGCCAAGAAATTACAACTGAAGCAAAGAGAACACAGTGAGTGACTGAGTGAGAGAGCTTCTGAAATCTGACAATCACAGATAAAGTTAAAACAGTGAGGACTGCTGTTTGTATAACAGTTTTCAAAGATGATGTTTAAAGTTTATGGTGCTTTAGTTAATGAGATACTTGAGCAGAGTAGAAACATCATTCAAGTTAACTTCAACTAAAGACTCAAAATACCTTCATACCTCTTTGTTTTTATCTTGCCTTCCAGGGATAGACTAAGGAAATCTGCTCTTAATGGCAGTGTCTATGATGACAAACTCATTTAATTTTTTACCTTTATGCATATGATAAACAACACTGAGAAACTTTTGTTATCTTTTCTACACACATCATTAAGTAACTGGAGTCTGCCTCCCATTCCTGAAATGATTTGAATCCATACCAAGTTATCCTGGGATTCAAGGGCAAGACAATGGGTGAAGACTGGACACGGTTAATAAACCAGAGACCCGGGCATTATGACTAAGGAAGAACTGTGTTGTCCTAATTATCAATAATCAATTAGTCTTCTTCATAAGGTGCAACCCTGGTCTTTGATGAGAGACATTGCAGACTCAAGAGGATGAATTCCAATAGAAGCAATAGAGGGAGAGGTGTAAATGCACAATATTTTTCAGTACTCATCATACACAGAACACTGGGAGAGAAGCAGTGTTTCCTAACAAATTTGGTTAATCAAGATATTTTAGGATTCTATACTTTTGTGTGTGTGTGTTCTGAATTAATGATTTAAAAGATTCTTAATAATGTGGATATTTTCTAGCACTTCCACCCATTGGCCTGTATAGACTCTGTCATTTCAGCTCTTACAGCAATGACTTCTGAACTTGAATGGCCATTAGAATTCAGTGGATAGCTTTGCAAAAATACACATTTGCAAGCCCAGCCCAGGTCTACTCTCTTAGATTTCTAGGAGTTAAGCCCAGCTATACATGTTTTTATAAAGCCTCTCTGATAATTCTGATAATTAGCTGTTTTAAAATCTACATTATGCTATAAGGTAGGGTCTCTCGTGCAGTATTATCAAAAACAGAATGTGTGGGGGATACGAACATTCCTTTTCATGTTGGCTGGATAGTCATGGGTTTGAATAGTAGATTCAGCACATTTCAGCTGCAACATGACTTTAGGCAATTTTCTTACAGCTCCATCTGTAAGGCGCTGTGGTGTTAAAAACCAATGCAGCATAATCACATCAGGAAATATGGCACTTAATAAAAGTTAGCTGTTATTATTAATACAGTTTGATATTTGTGTTCATATTATATCTTTGCATTGCATATTATAAATTTTTTTATTAAATGTCAATGTCTTTAAAATGTAGAATATTCAGAATTTTCTGCAAATAATTTTTAAGGATTGGCATCATATAGTTCTCCATCATTTTTTATTTTGCTAGCATTTAGGACAGTGCCTGGCACACATCAACTACTCAATAAAACAATCAGATTAATCTATTTAAAATCTGCACACCAATATAAATATTCCAGATTATATGAGTGTACATTGGGCAGTGATGGAAGTTATAGAAAACGTCTTGGAGGTTTGTTTGCATCCTTTATGTGTGGCTTCTGAAGGATAGGTGGTACCCATCCGGCATACCCACTTAGCATGTCTGATTTTGTGAGGTGAAACATTGACTAACAATAATCATTTAGGAAACTAAGGAGGCAAAACGCTATGATATTAGAAAAGTAATGAAGAGACAAACACTTAGGGAGCATTTGTTTCAGTGCAAGGTCACTGTTCATTAATACCCGTACAGATTGCTTATTAACCACCCAGAAAATTCACTTCAAGTTTTCAAGCTACATAATACTGAAAATCATTACCTGAATATAGATTAGGAGATGCAGGCTTGCTGCACAGAGAGCTAAAGCAGTTGTAAACCATAAGCTCCATCGATTTTGAAAGTGGAGATTATCCCATGTATGACTTATCCCACTCTATCCACCCCCACTCCCAGTACATGATACTTCTCTTTCCAGCCTGTTTCTGAAAGGTTTTAAGAGGAACTCCGCACTCTGGAAAGCAGCATTCTACAGAGGGGCTGGCTGGAAGAGGAGGAAAAATGTCACCCTGTGCCGTGGGTACCCGCTGGGCACCTGTGTGTTGGCCAGCCTTGCAGGTGCGCTCCTTTGGCATCTTTGCTCCTCTGTAGAGCCTTGTGCAGCATCTCCTTGCACATTTTTATCTCCTTGCACACGTCTGCACTTAATTGAATGAATGAATGGAATCACTCATTCCAGTGTGGCTTTTCTTTTTTTTAATTTAAGCTACCTGACTCTCATGATAGGCTCATTATCTAATGGGGCAGGGTGGCATAGATATTTACTCACTACATTTCAGTTGTGCAAAATACAAATAGTAACTACCTTATAACCAAGCTTGCCTTCCCTGGAAGCCACCTTCCTAATGATGGCTGCAGAAACATCAATTGGCCAATTACAGATAGTTCAGTATCTCCTTCTATAAAGTAGGGTTTATGTTGTGGTAAACACAGTACAAAGTTTAAATTTCCTGTCTGTTTCTCTCAGCACAGAGGGCCTCTCTTGCTTCTGTTCTTTGCAAGATGATATCTGTGTGCAAGCAGATGCTTAAGTGTCCACATGGGAGCAGGGGAGGGAACTTTGTTTACTGTCCTCTGGGATTTTGTTTGTATTTTCTGAGATGTCTCATTCCCTTGGATCACTGAGGAAACAAGTGATCTTGGGAGTCTAGTGTCGTGTTGCTGGTCCTGCCTTGGGTGTTGTGCTGACAGCCACTGCTCCAGTCAGGGGTGATCACTTCTAGTCACGAGTTGTCCCACCCTGTGAGCTCTGTCCAGACACAGGCCTCTCTTCATCCACAACCTTGCACACCACTCACGTATCCCCCACTGGAGCACAGGGGGACTTCTGGATCTTAGGCCGTGGAGAATCAGGAGAGCTACCTCTATCCATCCAGCTAGACAGCTCCCCTGCCAGTTCCACCACTCCTCCCACCCAGTATTGCTCTGGCATCACATGCAACTCAGGGATTCTCTATGGGGCCCGCAGATTTCCAGAGAAGTGAGGATCAACAGCTGTAAAGGGTGGCTCTGCTGCACCCCTCCACAGCATTTCACCTCTTTCATTAGGGGAATGGTAGAAATTTAAGATGATCCTTTCTTTTTCCTTCTTCTTTTTTTCACTAAAGTCCCCCCCCCCTTTTTTTTTTAAGATTTTATTTATTTATTTTCAGAGAGAGGAGAAGGGAGGGAGAAAGAGCAATGTATGGTTGCCTCTCACAGGGTCCTCACTGGGGACCTGGCCCACAACCCAGGCATGTGCCCCAACTGGGAATCGAACTGGGACCCTCTGGTTCCCAGCCCGCACTCAATCCACTGAGCTACACCAACCGGGCTCTTTTTCCTGCTTTCTTTTGTCTCTCTTTCTCATCTTCCCTCTCTCTTACTCAACTCAGCTCTTTCCTGTGCCTCTTGATGGGCTTTCCATTCCCTTTCAGCCTGACAAGAGTCACTCCTAAATCCCATCTGCCTTCTTCCTTCATCCCTCAAAGGTCTTCATGTGCCCCTTCCCTGGCTGCAGGACTGGGGAAGGGCCGTAGGGAGAGAATCTGGATAACTGCAATAGTTTTCAAGGACTGCTGTGACAAATCCTACTAACTAGGGTGCTTGAACAACAGAAATTATTGTCTCACATTCCTAGAGACAAGAGGTCTGAAATCAAGGTGATGGCAGGGTTGGTTCTTTTTGAAGGTTGTGGGGAAGAACCTGTTCCAGGCCTCTCTCCTTGGCTTGTAAGTGGTGGTCTTCTCCCTGTCTTCACATTATTTCCCTTTGAATGTGTTGGTGTCTAAATTTCCCCTTCTGTAAAGATACCAGTCAGATTAGGGCCCACTCTAATGACCTCATTTTAACTCAATTACCTCTGAAAAGACCCTATGTCCAAATAAGGTCACATTCTGAGGTACTGGAGATTAGGATATCAGCATATGAATTTGAAGTGTGAGGACATTATTCAGCCCAAAACCAAGAAGGGAAAATACATTGGTAAACAATTCAAAATATTCCTGTTTTTCTACCACATTACATCTCTGCTAGGATGGAGTGGAGGGCTGTAAATGCTCTATGGATGACTGTATTTGGTGGCTTTAAATGAAATTGGAAGTTGCCTTCTTATTTTTTTACATTGTCACTAAGGGAACAATTTAAGGTAATAGCTCTATTGGTAAAATTTTGTGTCAGGGTACAAATTGAAGTGGTAGGCCCTGGACTATATGGCATTTCTGAACACTTAGAGGGTGAGAAAAAGGGGCCGAGAGATGGACCTGATGTTACATTTTTTTCCAAGAATCCCATGACATCCTGTAAAACCCCACTCCATCTTGGTATGAGATGAGGTATATTGAAGAGACAGTTTTGACAGCATTTGCAGGTCCAATTAAACGTGGAAGCTGAGGAAGAAAGGGAGTCCATGATGATTCCTATGGTTTAGATCTGAGTGATTCAAGTGGAGCAGGAGTGATGGTGAAGGAAGAGGAGTTGGTAAGTTTACTTTTGGGTTTTAAGTGCCTGAGGGATATTCATGAGATGCCCTATAGAATGATCCATTGCTTTGTGCTCTTCACACAGCGTATTTGGTGCTCAACTACCAATGGAAGCACATATTACTATGATCCCCATCTTATAAATGAGGAACTGAAATTCATAGATGCGAAGTAGCTTACTCAAGGTCAATATCAGATCTATTTTATTCCAAATCCAAGGATCCAAAATGGTCCCAGTCATTTTCTCACAGATCCAAGAAAAAATCATCCCTGGAACTACTCCTCTTTACTCACAACACACATTCCCAGTTGGATTTGCTTCCTTCCAGTCCTCTAGCCTGTACACACCAAACCTTGCAATGAGCTTCCCTGGTGTTTACTTTTGAACTAACATGGATGCCTGGAATTGCTAATTGTTAGTGATATGTTAGAAAATATACTCACTATTTGGTCCTATATTAAATATATTCTAAATGGCTATAATATCAGTTTAGAATTCACCAGAATTTTGGAAGAGAACTCTCTGTTTTAAAGGATTATAATTTGGCCAAGTATGCTAAATTTTTTGCTTGTTTTTGTTTTTAACATGACATCAATAAAATTTTCAAAAGGGCAATTTTTTGGATGTATGTGTACTCATTTTTATGATAGCTTTTCAAAAATGTTATGTCATACATGCTTATTATAGAAATTTAAATTTCTTTTAAAGTTAAAAGTTATTAATCTTTTTTGCTTGGGATAATCTACATGTTATATGACAAATGATATGATGTCAATTTTGGATATTTTAAGTTATAGAAGGGTAAAGAGAAATCTAGTGGCTTCTAACTCAAACAGTTTCAAGCCAAGACAAGAAATTTTGTTGGCTATTAGTTCCCAATGGGAATTAGTGCTTTAGTTATTTTTATACATACAGATTTACTAAGCTGGCCAGATACTGAGATTTAGACAGCACAGTTATCTCCACTCTGCATGCAGAGGAGCTATTTGTAATGAAAGACTTGCTACATAGACTCTAAGGGAGTGCTGAAAGCCATGGGTATTTGTTAACGGAACATGAGCACATTACCCTCTAAAGATGGGATATAACTCAACAAGCTGACTCTAGCATTTTGCCAGAGCACTAGTTTAGGGGATTGGTGCCAGTATCTGGATGTTTTTCTAATAAGAGACCTGAAAGAAAGGACTTAGCATAGACTGTTATAATGTTTTCTACTTGAGGAAGTGGGGCAGTGAAATACCTCTTCTGTGGACACAGATGTACATGGCTGAATGAAAAGAGCAGAGAAATTAAAAGAGGTGGAATGACGTCCTATCTGCAGCTTTAAGTGAACAAAACCGCAAATGGAGGTTATTTGCTTCTAATGTGAGCCACAGTTCAGCATTTATTTTTTGCCAGTTTGTTCTTTATTTCCATGTCTTTTTTTTTTTTTTAATTCTCCTCCCTCCATTGTCTTTGTCATTGGGTCCTTTAGAGCATTTATTTTTTAATTGTAGGTACTATGATTCAGAGTTAAAGAACCTGAACTCTGTTTTCAGAAAGACCACTCTAAAAATTCCACCAATTACTACTATCTCTGTGAACTGGGGCATATTATTAACTTTTCTGAGTCTGAATATTCTCAACTTGTACAATAGAAATAATATTTATACCTACTTCAACATGTTATAATAATAAATACAATAATGTCTAGAAGGTACTTAGACTAACATCTGGTCCATGACACATAATGAACACAAGCAAGTGGTATTATCTTTATAGTTTGGGTAAATCTAGTAAAATGCAGCTGATATCTCATTCCAGACTATCGTGGTTCTTTTTGCTCTGCTTTCTACTAGAAAATCATGTGTTGCTTCTGGGTTCTGGATTACCCAGGAGTCCTCCTTGAAAAAAGCCGAGAACAGAGCATTATGGTATGGGGCAGAGGTGGAGAGAAGACTAGCTGTGGAGCTGGAACAAAGCTGTGAGTCTATGTGGGCCCTCCTCCCTTCTCCACGGGAGGCACCACTTTCTTTTCCGTCATTCTTCTCTCATACATCTCTTTCAGCTTTGCCAATGTCCTCCTCATTCTCTCTTATTCAGCTCTTTTTCTTTATCACGTTTTTTCCTCATTAGGTCTTGAATTGCTGAAGGGACAATAAACTCAGCCTAATAGGCCCTGTGACATTCCCATTCTTTTGCCCAGCTCCACAAACCCCCAAGTGGGAAGTGTAGCTAGAGCGACGCAGAAGTGAGCTGTGCAACGTCAGTGTCAGGCTCTTGTTCCTTTGCAATTTTTCTCAGCCCTCATCGTTCATCCTCTTATTTTTCCTTTTGTTCCTGATGTTCACACATTATTCTCTGTTCTAATCACTGATACAATTTTCTTTTGCTGAGAGCCCTCATCATCTGTCTTCACCATCTTTCCTTAAGAAGCTGAACTCTTCATTAGTTGGTTTAACACTTTAAATTTTTTAAAAACATTTTATGGAGAGAGAGAGATTGATTAGTTGTTCTACTTATTTATGCATTCATTGGCTGTTTCTTGTGTGTGTCCTAACTGGGGGTCGAACCCACAACCTTGGTGTATTGGGATGATGCTATGACCTACTGAGCTACCTGGCCAGGGTGCTGGTTTAACACTTTTGTTTCTTATTCTGCATATTTTCATGACTATACTAATGTTGTTGTATTTGATTCTATACTGAAAGTTGTAGAGAGACAAGTGTTGAGTAGTATCTTCAAAAGTTCAGTGAATAACTACTGTGTTCCCACTTTTCCTACCCAGCTTTTCTAAAATGAATCTGGATAACTCTGAGTTTTATAGAAGCTTTAAACCAAAGTTATCATAGTTATCATCCTGGGAAAGGGGTACTTTTCTCACCACCCTGACCGATACATTCACTGTTCACACTGCTCTTTTATAAAGGTGTATACATTGTGGTTTAAAGAAATGCTGATTAGATAGTGTTGTCTCCTTTCTTTCTTCAGGGACAGAACCATGTTATAAAGAGTCATGAAACTCATTCAATATTTGAAGCCTCTTTAAGAAAAAGGATACAAAGTTGTGAATATCAAATTAATATTTATCAAAAGTTAAATTATAACAAGTTACAATATTTAAAAGCTGGAAAACTCAATCATTATACAATTTTAAAAAATAATGTATCTTTTTATTAATAAATCTCTTGGCATATCTCTATAACATTTTTCCTACATTTTTGCTTGCATGCTATTTTTCTCTTTATATGAGAAAGATTCTGCAGTGTTGTTCTATGTATACAGTAGATAAAATTCATTCTTTCCTCTATCATAATCGAAGAAAATTTGCACATTTTTATTGACAGAAAAGGTTCTTTCTTAGTTCATTTGTGTTGCTGTAACAAACTACCACCAACTGAGGGCCTATAAACAACAGAAATTTATTTCTTACAGACCTAAAAGCTAGGAAGTTCAAGATCAAGGTGCCAGCAGATTCAGTTTTGGGTGAGAACCCATTTCCTTGTTCATAAACGGCCATCTTCTCATTGTGTTCTCTCACAGTAGAAAGGGAGAGAGCTCTCTGAGGTTTCTTTCATAAGGGCACTAATCCCATTCATGAAAGCTCCAGCCCATGACCTAGTCACCCCTGCAAGATCCCACCTCTTAATACCATCACATGAGGGTTTAAGTTCCAACCTATAAACTTGGGGGTTGGGTGCATAAACATTCAGTGTATAGCAGTTACACTTCTGGTTATTGATAGTGCAATTCTAAAGCACATTAAAATGCATGTAAAATGTGGATTTACTCATAGTCATATATTCTGTTTGTAGTACTGCTACCGGTTTGTGCCCTAAAAATACAAAGATGTTGATAAATCTTGTTTGGTACAATTCCCATCCAAAAGAAAATAAATATAATGTGCTTTATAATGGGATATTTTGCATTAGCTAGAATATTCCTGAGAGGAAAGAATTTCCATTTTGTTATCTATTGAACAATTTTACATACTTGATGCTTAGAAAATTTTTCTGTAGATAAGCTCTGGCACCATATATTTCAAATCCTGTTTCTCTTCTATGCCAATATACTTTTTGGAGCAGGCACCATAGACCACATTCATATGATGACATTATCTCTGTTGAAAGCATATGGTACCTTCATATAATGAGGCTGGTGAATTGGCATAAGAGACACTAGGAATTTTCCTAGAAGCCATTCTTATAATCAGGGTGACTAATATCTTAGTCAGTTCAGGCTGCTTTAGCAAAATACCATAGACTATATGGCTTAACCAACAGAAATTTATTTCTTACAGTTTTGGAGGCTGGGAAGTCTGATAATCAGCATTCCAGAATGATAGAGCTCTGGTGAGAACCCTCTTCCTGTTTTATAGATGGGCATCTTTTGTCTTCATATAACGCAGAGAGGTCATTCCTCTTACGCCTATTCTCATAAGGGCATTAATCTCACTCATGAAGGTTTTGCTGTCATGATCGAATCACCTCCTGAAGACCCCAGCTCCTCATACCATCACATTAGGGGTTGGATTTCAACATATGAATTTGAGGGGGGACACAAACATTCAACTGATATCAACTAAAAATAACCGCTATACATACATGTGAGTGAGCAGTACATAAGTATATTCTGCTAAATCTAAACTAAATATACCCAGAACTCAATTTATTTTAGCTGGATCCAAAATCAAACATGGCCATTCTAATGTCCTTAGCAAGAGGACAAATGTAACTGAGAGAGGGTTAGAGTGAAGAGACAGATGTCTTAACTAATTGCAGTTAAACTATCTTTTGAAAACTTCACAAAATTAAAAATATATATATTTCTAGGGCCACATTCAAAGCCTTGGGAAAGCCTGTGCACGTGAAGGGCCCTGAAGCTTAAATTTCATTAGCCTAATAGTAAATCCACCTCTATCTTCTTCCTGCCTGCTTACCTGTCCCTTTCTTACTACCACCTGACCCAACTGGTTCCTCTTTCCTTCCCCCCCTTCCTTCCATTCTTCCTTCCTTTTATCAAAGAGTGATTGACAAGCAGGGAAAATGGGGAGATGATGGTCAAAGAGTACAAATTCCCAGCTGTGAGATGAACAGGTTATGAGGATCTAATGTACAGCATGGTGACTATAATCAACAATACTGTATTATATTTGAAAGTTATTAAGAAAGTAGATTTTAAAAATTATCACCGCATATACACAATGGTAATTATGTGAGGGTATGAAAGTGTTAGCTAACCTTATTGTGTTAATCATTTTGCAATGTATATCACATCACATTGTATACCTTAAACTAACATATGTTATATGTCAATAATATCTCAATAAAGCTTGGGAAAAAACCCAGAATGATTAAGAGTGAGTGCCTGAATTTGCATCCCAGGTGCATCATTTGCTACCTGTGCATCTTTGAGTGAGCTGCTTAACCTTTCTGAACACCTTTCTCAATCTGTGAAATGGGGAATAGTACTAATACTGGCCTCATAGGGTTGTTGTAAGAATTAAATGAAATAGTATGTGAAATTATCTGACACACATTGGGTGCTCAATAAATGTTAGCTTTCATTCTATATAGGTACAAAACAGAAGAGAAGTCATATTCCTGGGGGATGTGAAATAAACATAAATGAAAAATTGCACCACTAATCTTCATAGACAGAAAAGGCTCCCAATATCTGGTTGTGAATGTCCCAGCAAGACAAAGTTATGCAGTATGCCAAATAAGTGATTGAGCTGTAAGTTAAGTGATAAGATTTAGATAAACAGAAGAATGGAGATGTATCTGTTGGGGATTGACCTAAAGAGAGAGGCCTGAATTCTGGAAAATGTGTGGCCACTTGTACTGTAATAGTGATTTCCAAACTGTATTTCCTTAGAATGCAATAAACTGAACCATGAATTTAAGTTACAAAAATCACCTTTTGGTTATCTGTGTGACATTCCGTTCCTTTCGCCAAAGTAAGTCAGTAGATAAAATCTTACAACTTTTAAGTTTTTATCCCAATTAAAAAAAAAAAAAAAAAAAAAACCTAGGGGCTGGCTCCCACTGCTCGGTTAACAAATACTGTGGTATAATGGAACAAAACAATGCTTATCAAGTGGAATATTCAACAGAAAATCCTGTAAACAACTATGGCAGACACCATTGTTCGGCTGGAGCAATTTTCCTCCTCAATCCCCCTCTTTTAATGGTTTTCCATTAAAGGCAATAAAGCATTAAATGTTCACATTATCAGCCCTGGCTGGTTAGCTCGGTTGGTTAGAACATTGTCCCTATACATCAAGGTTGTGGGTTTGATTCCTGGTCAGGGCACACGTAAGAAGCAACATATGAATGCATAAATAAGTGGAACAGCAAATCAATGTTTCTGTCTCTTTTTATCTCTAAAAATCAATTTTAAAAAATGTTCATGTTATCAAACTCCCTTGACAAAGCCCCATAAGTAGAACTGTAATGGGGGTTTTCTGAGAAAATTTTTGTTTTCCTTTTGGGGATAGGTGGGACTGGAAAAATAGCCCCTTTCTCCCTTCCTGCTGTCTAAAGTGCCTGGAGCCAAAAGCTGTAATCTTGAGACAAAGAAGGGAAGACCAAGAGAATCACAGAGATACTGGCTCTGGTCACAGATCCACCAAAACAATGCCATCAACCACAGGGTTAGAACACACACACACACACACACATACACAATCTCTCCTGTTACTCATGTTAAGTAACAATGGAAGGGTAAAGTTTTGAAATAAATAACTTTTTGTGCCATTTAAGAGTTTTCACTTATGTACTAACCAATAAGTCAGGGAGTTTGTGTCTTTTATCCAAATTACTATGTGTCCTTGGCTAAGTTACTTAAGCTCAATTTTTTCATCTATAAGAACACCATTATACTAACCTATCTTATATGGATATCATGAGCTCTAGTAAATAAGTCTAAAGTGCTTTATAAATGTTTGGTGATGATAATGATCAGGCAAGCAGAACCATTTTTGTAGGACACAGAAATTACCTCCCCTGAAAGCGGTATCAACAAAACGTAGACAGGAAATAGTATTTCTTACAAGAGAGTATGTATCTTCCTACGGAAAGGTGATCATTTAAACCCTGAGTATCTAATTGAAGACTAAATGGAGAAGATTATGGTGTTATAATTGGGTTTATTCAGAATGCAATTGAAGACTCATCTGTTGAAGATGAGACTCATTTTATTCTCTTGAAATTGTACAGCCCAGGAAATTATGACCAGGGGAATGTTAGCTTATTCATCTCTATAAAACAGCTCACCTTTTAGCCTTGTTCTTCAAATTTCACTTAAATTTTTTTTCTGTGATAGAGAAACAAAATTGAGATATAAGTAGCTGAATAGGACAAATGCATACAAAATCCATAATTTTAGAAAGCATTAAAATTATGTTCTAAATCAGCTTTAAAATGTAGTTATGCCTGCTGTGAGCCTGTTTTGTTTTTGATGTAAATTTTTAGGCAAAAGACTGGATTATCCAACAGGGATTTTGCCATGTAAATTCTCCAGAAAACTGCCAACACCTTGTTCTCCTTCAATGGTGAGATTTGGATTAATTCATGCAAAAATTTTAAATTCTCTAATTTCCTTTTGCCATTTTTCCTTTTTCTTATTGTTAGAAGTTTCATCATTCCCTTTAATATTCTCTTTAATATTTTAAAACCTATACCTGATTAGAAAAGCAATGTATCTTTATATAAATCTTCAGAGTTGTTCCTTTCATATTATATGCATTTCAATGTCTTTTTGGGCTAGATATTTCAGGTGAATAGACATGGGCCTAATGAAGCTGAGTGTATGGTTTCAATCCTAGTTAATGAACTAGCTGGATTTTTACAGAGGAAAATTCCACTCACTAGGCAAAAGCTACGGTTTGGATTTGTGAATGTGTTCTGTTGATTCCCAAGTGTGGGCGAGTGTGCTTCCATTGCAGGGAGGACAACTCACAGTGACAAATTCTACTAAAGTAAGGAAAGGATTAGCATCTATGCATGATAGTTGGTTTAAAAAGAGTGAGATTGGAAAGTGAATAAAACTTTAGTATACACTTTAGTAAGTCTTACTAAGTTTCAGTTTGGACCTTCTCTTCATTTCTGACCTGCGAGGCACTCCGGCTTCACTTGGACTAATGACTTCTTCGTGCTCAGTGCGCAGTGCGTCCACAGCCCTGAAGAGGGAGCCAGAAGTGATTGCCTCCTCTGGTGTGTGCTTCCCGTCCCGCCCACCCTGCTTTCTTTCTGTTCCGGCTTCATTTTAAGGAACTTGCTAGCCCAGTAGTTGGATTCCATTCATTTCAGCTGGCTTATCCCTACTTTTCTCCCTTCTCTCTGGATATAGAGAAGTGTCTCTTCTTTTAATTGACAATATATGTATGACTTCTCTCATCGTTATTGACCAACAGCTTTCTGGCCCTGCTGGTAGGTCGTCTGAGAATGGATGCAGAGATCCCTCCCAGTCTCAGAAGTACCTGTAGCAGACATACTTAGTAGGGAAGTATATTATCAGAAATTGTTTTTCTATATGAAGTGGCATATTTGCTCACTTCTACTGTTTCAATACCAACATTAAAAATTGTTAAAATTTTATATAAAATATGTATTATTTATTTCTTTCTAATGCACAGCTAGTTCTTTAGGTATATGAAATAGTTTTGACTGTCCAGAGTATTTCCCTTTTCTTTCCTATAACACACACACATGCTCTCACCTTTTTCTCCTAACATTCATTTTCCTTTTAAGCTAGTTTATTATATGTAAATGAGAGTCAGTGTTTAACGACATTCAATATGTTGTTTGTTACACTTTCACTAGAATAATTTGCTTGTTTATGTTTTTGTAAAAATATAAATACATGTCATCATGTTTCATATTAATAATTCAATGCTTCATAAAGTAATAGTGTACTTCTGTAAACTCTTTAAACTCACTTCTCAATTAGTTTCTTATTTTAATGGGTCTGATTTTTATAACACATTATGCATCTTGAATGGCATATTTAATACTTATCCTTTAAAAAATTATTGGCAAGATTGTAAGTATAAGTATTAAAAGTCTTTCCTCACCTGTTAGACAAAACTAAAAAGATGAGGGAAAAACTCCATCAACTATTATGAAAAAAAGGGAGCAGATAATGTCCTTTTGCAAGAGACTCTCTTAAATGATAGTGAACATGAAAAATTAATTAGATTTCAAGTTGGAAGTATCCTTGTCTACTTGATGAATTTGATAGTGCTGCTATTGCTACCTTAATGTATAAAAGGAAAATTGTCAAAATTAATAAGATAGTCAAGAATAAAAGGAATGGAGTGGTTATCTTTGAGGGCACCGAGTATTAGAAATAATACCTAATTGGTATAAAGCGAACTTTGGAAAAAGAATCAGGCAACATTAGTTTAGACATCTTTGTCTGGCATGATTTCTTTTCTTTCTTTCTTTTAACTTATTGATTTAAGAGAGAGAGAGAGAGATTGATTTGTTTCACTTATTTATACATTCCTTCGCTGCTTCTTATATGTGTCTGGACTGGGGATCGAACCCACAACCTTGTTGTATTGGGATGACTCTCCTACCAGCTGCACTACCTGGTCAGAGGCTGGTTGGTTCTAAAAACACTGTCGTTTTCAGAGACTTAAATGTATTAAGGTGGAAATTGGATATCTCTGGACTGCAAAATTAGTATTTGTGTCTGGCTTGTGATTTATAAACAAGTTGTTGAAAGATTTTATTTCCTGAGAGGAAATGAGCCGGACATTTAGGATTTTCATGCTTCTCATATTTTAATTTCTCCTTTCATAAAATTAAAAAAAAATTGGAGTCAGAAAAGATTTTTTAGGGGCAGATGTGGGAAGAGAAATAAATGAGGGTTTTTATTTTAACTTCCCACATTCCTCTTTTCAGTGATTATTTGAAAACCATTTATCTCTATGTGGGGATAAATATAATCTGGGAAACTGTCATTTTGCAGTTTAATTAAAAATTTTAAGAAAAATATTTGGTGCCTTATCTGGAAGAGCTTCTTGAGGCTCCTTCAAAATTTTAGATGACTTTTTTCCTATAAATAATTCATTTCCAAGATCAGTATCCAAATGATTCAAACAATTTGGCCTTCATTATTAGTTCAATACACTGATACAGAGTTATGATCTCTTATTACATGTCACAAACACAATGAATGGTGCATTGGTGATGTTTCCCAGACTGTGTTCTGGACACAAGAGCTTAATTAATCTCTGTAAAAAGATTCTAGGTCAAAATTAATTTTTAAAATGCTGTGAATCAAGGTTTAGAGAACACAGGTTTGTCTAGATCCAACTGATTTACTTAGAACCAAAGTGAAATATCTGGCTGAGTAGCAAGGATAACAATATTAGAGACCAATATCTTTCTGAGTTTAGAGGAACTATTCTCTTGACTAATCTGAAACATTATAAACCAGACCAGCTCTAAAAAACAAAAAAAAAAAAAACAAGTCTCAAAGATGAAATTAGTTTAGAAGATCAATGAGGCCACAAAGTGCCATTACCATTAGGTCTTTTAGCTGGTGAAATCCATGTTCAAAAGTTATCAGTCATGATGGGGGCAGCCACATTTATTCTTACACTATTGCTGTTATCATTGGAATCTGTCACTTACATGCTGGGGAGTTTGGCCAGATTTTGCTTATTTTTTAGACTAGTTTGATTCTATTTTTAGGTTATTGGCTTATTTATTTTTAAATAAAATAATACCTGCTTATATTAACCATACTAAAAGAATAGGATACTCTATAAAGAGACTCACAATAACATGGCTAAGAGAATACAACCCTTGTTCTCCTCTCTGTAACACAGCCAAGGTATTTCTGTTCCACATACTTTCATACCTGTGGCCTGGCATATCTGCCAACTACAAAACATGCTGAGTTGACTCTGGTCACCAGGCAGGAATTAAAAAGAAAGAAGTCATGATCGTAGCCAACAAATCTGCTGAAGACATTATTAATGGAATTTTCATGTGTGTCTTGATTGAATCATAGTTTCTTTGTCTTCCCATCTAATCATGAGTCCTACCTGGGCATAAATTTAAAGATATATTTCTAAAAATAAAAGCACTTAAACCTGATGATAAAAAAAAAAAAAGAAAGAAGTCAAAGATCACACTGATGGAAGTTGAACCTTAGGTCTGCTCTTATTCTATTGAACAGAACTTAGTCACATGGTCACATATAATAGATACAAGAGAGGTTGGGAAACATGCCCTAGTCATGGGTACAGGTAAAAAGTAAGAAAAGATTTGGGTGGGCAGCTAGGAATCCCACATGTTGTTTGTCAAAAAACAACACTGAGTAAAGTACAAAGAAGAAAGCAAGAATCACTGTAAATTCTACCACCTAAAAATACTTTGGTAAATATTATTCTGTACATCTTTCTTCTGAACATATAAAGTGTGGATGGACAGATGGTTGAATAAATAATGGTTGTAAAATAACTTTGAATTAGTGCAGTCACTGTCTGTGTAAATATATTTTATTTTATTTAAATTTTAGAAAAAATGAAGCTGAAGTGAAACTTAAGGAATTAGCAATGTGTCTTAATCAATAAGAAATAATAATTTTTATTCACTAATGGCATAAGAACTTTGGCAAGATTCGAGGCATGATTTTTTTAAAATTTCACATATTTGGGAAAATGGAGACAACTGTATTCAAACAATAAAAAAATAAAAACTATAAAATGACCAAAAAACTTTCATATGTCAATTTTAAATAGCACTTGATAGGCAACCTGATAGGAAAGATGAGGAGATAAGAACCTTCTACTTCTTTTAACTTTTCTTTCTTTCCCTCTATCTCCTGATTTCTGTTCAAATTATTGTTCCTTGTCAGCATGGTAGCATTACATTTTGTTCTGCAAACATAGTTCTCTGTTAATCATTATGAGTTCTCTATTTAAATGGATGTGGTGCACAACACTGTTCTTTTACTATGACTTTTCCATTACTGAGTTCGATTTTTAAGTTATCACTTGGTTGGTTGGATTTTATTGTCAGGTAGTTTTAAAATTTTTTGTTTACTTAATTTTTTAGTAAAGGGATTATAAATTCTTTATTCTCAGAGTTCTTTTATATTTGAGAATACTGCTTGTTGTCTTTGTACTTGAACGACTAGGCTGCGTGTACTACTCTTGGTTACACATACTTCTCCTTAGTATGTTATAGACATTGTTTTGTTGACACCTGGAATTAAACATTGCTGTGAAAAAGTTTAAGGCCAGACTGATTTCTCCACCATGGGTAACTTTTTCTGCCTAAATGCCTGGTGGATTTTTTTGAAGTTCCATAACTTAATTTGGGTGTGTCTTGATATTGATGATAATATTTGATTACTATGTCTAGGTCCTATTCTAAATATTTCATGAATATTAATATATTAAATATATAATGTATTATCACAGAGATGAATAGCTGTGACAAAGCCCACAAAGCTTAACATATTTACTATTGGACCCTTTACAGAAAAGTTTGAAGACCCCCTGCTTTAAGTGATTAATTTGATCTTTAATCACATACATTTTCTTTTTTCCTGTTTATAATTTATTTACTATGGTCATTTTTATTTCATTTTGTTGGTGTTGTTTACCACTTTGGCTGGGGCTGCTGCTTTACAGATGTGTTTTTTTAATAATGCAGTTTGACCACTCCTGTTTGTGGTGCTTTTCCCCTTCCAGATTGCCAGTCGCAGTTCTTCATCTTGCATCTTATGGTCTCTCCTCTTTCTCTGTTTCCTTTGTCTCTAGTATGTTTGCATTGTTCCCGTGTTGTTTCTTTCCACCCTACCTATGTTTCACCTAAAGGGCTCTGCCCGGATCTATTTATTCATAATGTCCTTTCCAGAACCAGTTAAACTACTTTCTCTCAGGTACAGTTTGATGCCCAAGTGTTGCTAAATAAAGCTCTAAATGGGCTTAGACATTTTTCTCTACAAGCGTTTATTAAATGTCTGCACAAAGGCCAATTCTGTCAAGAGCAGGGCGCTTCAAATCTTGTGGGCTTTCACCTGTTGCCTCCCACTCAGCACACCTGTTCTGAAGTAGCGCTCTCCCTAGTCTGCTGAGCCCTTCGGTAGGGCACAGCGGCTTCCACTGATCCCTGTTTTCCATCAGGAAGTTTCTCCCACCTCAGAGGACATTAGCAAGGCTCCTCTAAATGTTGCCAACTTACCATCCTTCAGAACTAGGTGGGGATATGAATGAGATTAAGAGTCCATTATTTAATTTCTCTGGTAAGGCAGCACAAACAATGCTTTAATGATCAAGCAGCCTACTGAAATCTAACCCTGAATTTTCATTATAATTGCAAGCAAATGGCTCTTGACCCATAATTTTGAATTCTCTCTTTGGTTTGTGAACAATTTCCCCTAGAGTGCATTGCTTTTTACTTTACAGAGATTTTGGATATAAACATGGATCTAAGAAAAACAAAGCAAAACAAAGGACCTTCTTTGAAATGCGTATCTCCTGTAGCACTTAAGATATTCACTTACCCTGTTCACTTCAACCCTGCAGGTCCTGGAGGAGACAGAGAAATCTCTACCCATCGAAAAATGACAAGCACTGAAAGAGTTTTACAAGTTGACTGTAAGTACTGAAGCTACTTACTTTATTTCAAAAAATTGCTGTTAAGTAGCAGTTATGAAACACCTGTTTAAGGAGTTGCAGCCTTAATGTTGGCTACTCTTTCTCTTCCTCTTCCCCATTCCGGAGAAAAGAGATTGTATACAATAAGTTCTATTGTCATCTCTCCTGCTTAGAAACTAATGGTTTTACAATTAATGTCAACGCTGAATCTGTATTGAAATGATTATGATCAGTACCTTGCTCATTCCCTAACTCTTTATGGTCAGCTGTTCCCCAGGAGGATTTGGGAAGATCGGGGGTGGTCTTTTAAACAAAACCAGTTTCCAGTACCTGTTATAGATGAATATGTAGGTCCTCTAACTAGCTATTCGGTGATGGCAGACATGTGGCACATGGGCCATTGTCATCTCCTCCAGTATTTGACAGTCCAAGTTCATGTCTGCTAACTGCCCAGAGCCAACCTTGGAATCCACAGAGGTGTTGCTAGTTCCTCAATGTCAGCATGTGAGCTGAAACTGATCTGTCATCCTTGATAAGAGTGACTAATTTTAAAAATTAGAATGGATGAAATTAACATTAAAAGCCCCTGTTCTTTCTTAATTCTGAAAGCACTGTAGGCTGTTGGATTGTCAGTTGCACCTTATTATGAAGCACATTTTGACCGCATTGAAGAAACACGGGAGCAGCAGCGAATAGTTACCTGTTCATGTATTCATTCTCTCTGCAAATAGGCTCCGAGTGTTTACAAAGTGCCACGCATATGATTGCTGCTGGGAAGGCATGATCTCTACTTTTGAAAGTTCTCAGTCTAGTGAGGGAGATGGATGTGCATGTGAGGATATTATCAGGGCCCTAAGAAGCTTGTAGAACAGATTAGGAGAGTCGTAAGTTGTACCTGGGAGGGTTAGGGGTAAGGAGTCACACAGTTCCAGGTTCTCCTGAGCTGGGCTCTAAAGCTGGTGCCAGTGTAATGGGGAATGCATGCACTATACTATTTATATTAGTCTAACTAACTGTAGAATAAGACTAAAATAAGAATGTACTAATAAAGCAAACTTACTTTAAAACATTTATATAAAGCAACCCATATTAATTTATTAGATGTTAAACCCAGGTCGTTACTCTAACCTGATTTTTCCCTCTTGAAGCTAGAGTGTGCATGTTAGAAGTTTTTTTTGTTTGTTTTTTGTTTTTTTGTTTGTTTTAGTATACTTTACAGATATCTACAGTTTCAGTTCCTGTGTGAAACGAAGAAGCAGCCTGACCTCAAGGCCTTGCAGATTCAACCACTCAGTCACAGGAATTCAGCTGATAAGAAACTAGATGGCCAACTCAAGGATGCTGACCATAAAAATCCATATCAAGGCCTATGGGAAGATGTCCTACAGATCCGAAGTTCTCCCTCCCCTTTTTTCAGCCCTATAAAATTAGCTAGCTTGACCAGAGCTGTCAAGACGATTGTTGGACAAGCGTTCCCTGCCTTCTCAGGTCGCCGGCCCCTGAATAAACCTCTTTGGCTTTTGTTACAGCAGGCAGTGAGACCTAAGAAATAAATTAAAAATTTGACAGTCTAGTACATATATTGACACAAAAATTAATATAAAATTTCATGAAACAATAATTATCCTATGTATGTGTAATGCATTTTAATAATTTTATTTTTTAAATGTTTTTGGTTACGATCAAAATATTTTTTATAACATACCATTGAGTATTCAAAATATGAATAACTCTAGTCTAGATTACTTAGGAGAGTAAATCCAGTGAGGAACATAAATCACGATGTGCCTTTCTAAACCAAACAGAGTTAATTTGGGACAGACGAATCTGCCGACCAGGAATTGTTGTGCTTTCCCTGAAAAATGGCCTCACAAGTTTGGTCCTGTTCTTTGTGTTACTACTAAAGTCTGCCAAATTTAGGTTTCATGGCATGCATTTTGTATATTAATTTCACCTCTAACTTCATTTTCTTTTTCTTTTTTTTTCCCCCTGGAGTTCTAAAGTTACTTTTAAAAGGCCCTATTGTAGAGGGGAGGGGAGGAGGGGGATAACAGGGGAAAGAGGGGAAGGATCAAGTTGAGGAATGTGTGTAAAGGACCCATGGATAAAGCCAACGGGGTGCAAGGAGGACTGAGTGTGGGAGGGAAGTGGGAGTGGGGAGTGACGGGAAGAGTAATGGGGGAAAATGGTGACAACTGTAACTGAACAATAAAAAAATAAGGCATGAGGAGTGTACAAAAAATAAGGTACTATTATATTATTTTTGATTTGTAAAATGCATTTAAAGCTTTTGGATCAAGGTGCAAATAAATAAACAAAATCAATATTGCTATTGCTGCTTTTAGTGCGGACAAGTGAGCACTGAAAGTCCCTGAATTCTGCATTGTGCTTTGAATTGCTTTGACTCAATTATGGGGAACACTCCTTGCTTTAATGTGTTTGTGCCACCATTTCATTGTGACTAGTTCAGGCTCATGTACTTGAACTTCTTTAGTTACAGTGTGAACAGAAACTCAGGAAAATAACATAGAGAGCTTGGAAATCTGCACCTGTCTCTCCAACTAGTGCCGTAGAGAGGTAGCTTCATATTTCAACAAGTTCCTCTGGAACATTGTGTTTCAATTGCCTTCTATTGTAATTCACAGGTTGTTATGGTAGAGATTTTGACAAGAACAAAAGTCTCTAGTGAAAATTTGATGCATTCATACATTATTATAAAACCCCAAGCATGCTAATTACTTCAATGATGACATGTCAAGTGTATTCCTGAAAAGGGAGTTTGGTGATGCTGTGACTACCCAATGGAAGGGCAGGTATTTGTTTACATGCAATTACCTATGGTAATTTCATCCCCTGTGAAAACAGCCTTTACACAGACTCGTGGAATAATTACCAACGCCAGAGAATGCATGTTAACATCAAAATACTGGCTTATAATAATTCATGGGCAAGAACGGGCACCAGCCTGTCTGGAAGTCTTTTTGGAGCTTCTGCGTTTCATCCATATTGTTTGTCAAACATGCCACAGATGTTTTTTCAAATGAAGCAATGCCTAAAATGAAAGCATCGTATAGGCTGTGCTGGATTTTACATTGCACGGTTCTCATCATATGTGTGGACATTTGCACTAGTTGAATTTTTTAAGCAGACTCTGTAAGTTGTTAAACATGAGTACTGACAAACAGTTCAACAATAAACATTGCATTCTGATGCCCATTGGTGTTGATTGATTGTTTAAAACAAAAAAAAAATATGTAAGTAACTCACAGATTTCTCATTAGATTATTGATATCTGGGCCAAATCACAAAAATGTGATGCATAATCATGGATCAGAGGAAACCTGAAAATTTATCTGTATGTTCTGTTATCTATGCCACTGTATTGACCATTATTATTGTGAGCTTTTCTTGCAAAAAGGAGAAAAATCTGAGCAGTGGTAACAAAGAACTGGGGATTTATTTCTCTGGATTTTCTTTCTGTTCCTCTGTCAAAAGGCTCTTAGCTCTCTGCTGAGATTGGATCTTGTTCATTTCCTCCACTTCTCCTAATGTCCGGAAAGAAGCTACTAGAAAAGAACTTAACAAATATTTATTGACTATCTCCTTTGTGCTGGCCTCTGTGCTTAACCTTGGGAGAGAGCAATGAACAAGCCTGCGCTATCACGGCCTTCCTGGAGCTTGCAGGTCGCAACAGGATGGCCATTAAAAAGGAACTACAGAGAGTATCTGTGCTCCAAAGATTTATCATCTAGACTTTATTCTTATCAACCCCAAGACACTGAAATGTTACAGTTTTCTGTTTGTAAGTCAATATTTTCCAAGGGGTTTGATATCTGATAAATGGCATTTCAATTTCACGACTTAAAGAAATGTTTTAAACAGTGCTCGAATAGTCCCCCGAAGACCCTTCAGGGGGCCCCTTCTAATGTATGCCATAAATAAATGCATATTTTCCTTTCACATTCCTTAGGAACTTTAGTCAGATTGTTTTTTCCAGTATCTGAAAAGAAATTGAGGGTTGGTTAATTAGAATTCCACATGAAACTCCCACAGAGACCATGGGGACAGTGTTGCCTGCGTTTTGTTTCAGCCCAGTGGCTGGTACTCAAACGAAGTTTCTTCCACAAAGTTTCTCATATGTCCTGAATGGCTGATGCCTTGACACTTTTTTTGTCTATAGAAAAATACACTGTAGGACTAGGAATAGGCATTAATATACCTGAGAATTGTCTTGCTGGACTACTGTGGATAAAGGGAAAAAAAAAGAAGCATACACATTTTTTACAAAAGAATCATTTTCCTTTTAGCTAAGGATACACAATAAGCTGATGTAATTTTAATGAGTTTTAATCTGTCATTGTCCTTTCTTGCACTTATATTTTCCAAATCAGCATTCCACTGTCTGTGCATACGACTGGAATGCTTTTCATATATTTTTAGAGAGGTATTTTTCAGAGGAGTCCTTTTGTTTCGCAAACACCTCTTTGTCCTCTTTCACCTATGTAGTTACTTCTTAGGAGTCTCAAAGCAGCTATGGCTTCAACTACCTCCAGTCTTCAATCAGAAAACTAAGAGTCTCAAGTAATATTTCCTTGGTAGTCTGAGCTTATGCCGCACTTTTATGAACATACTATATTTGGTATATTAAGAACAGTTTCTGACACATACAGATACTTTAAAAAGATGTGGTGATACTGACTAGTAATTAGAAAAATTTAAAACATCTAATCCAATGTTTATTTATTTATTTTGTTTCCTGAGTGATGAAAATTTTAAGAAAGCACTGGTGCCATACTATAGCATCTTTGATATTATTATGCTTACTTTTATTCACAGATCTTATGCAGTATGTTTTTTCATATATGTGTATATACATGTCCATAGTATCTATACACACCTCTCACACATACACAGATATTTACATATATTTATATACAGTTGCTGCTCTTTTATTATGTTTAGTAAGAGGGATTATTAATAATATTATAACAATGTAGTTCAATCATGTGATCTCAGATACTCCTAAAATTGAAGAGCTAAGGAAAAAATATTTTTGCCTGTCTCCTTTGTTTATTGAAAAAGTGATTAATAGTTTTGATGGTATTAAGTAAGGGGGAAAACATCAATATTTGGTCTGAAGAATGTTTGATTAAGAGGAAGATGATAATAGAGGTTTATTATAGAAATCAGAACAGTCTAAACCAAGCCTTATATTTACAGATATTTAAGACAGTGTTCATGATTTAAAGAAACAATTGTGAAGGAATGAAAAGGAAATGATGAGGACAAAAGGTCAAACTCTTACATATTGATTGATGCTAGTTTTCTTTTTTAAATTTTACCATAGTTATATAGTTGACCTTTGAACAACTTGGGTTGATGGTGCCTATTCTTGCATAGTCAAAAATCCGTGCATGAATTTTGAGCCCCCAAACTTGGTTGTCCCTCAGTATCTGTGGGGGATTGGTTCCAGGATCGCTCCACAGATACCTAAATCTATAGATGCTCAAGTCCTCTATATAAAATGGCATAGAGCAATGCCTGTGGTCAACCCTCCACATCAGCAGACTCCTGAAAGCAGGTAGAAAAGTTCAGGTGTTTATTTTAAAAAATTTGTGTATCAGTGAACTTGTTCAGTTCAAATCCATGTTGACAAGAGTCACCTGTATTTAAAATGGAGGATAGAATCTGAAAAGGTGAAGGAGTAGGGAGTATGGGATGATGGACTAGAAATACGAGAAAATTCTAAATCTTAATTTTGCTGTCTAATAATTTTGTAAACCTGAACTTCATGGCCTTTTCCTCTGTACTTTAATAATGGTTGAGCCCAAAGACAGTTTTCCTCAGGCTTTTTAAACACAATGTACTTGCCCGGGTCCTTCTGTCTATAGTTTCCTTCTTGATGGGTGTAGGAGGGCTCTTGAAGGTAGCACAGTGGAGGCAAGTCCATTTGTGTTTCCATGTTCCTCTGGGTCCCCCAAGATTTGGTATGTCTTTCCTGGTCTTGAGAAGACTTATTTTGTTCTTAAAGCAAACAGACCAAAAACACTTTTCTAAAGTGTAGAGTGACACTTGAGTCTTCCATAAGGGACTTTAGATTTCTCAGCTAAAGTTAAATACTGCCAGGTCAAATGTTACTATATCAAGTGAGATATACTCCTGTTTCCTTGAACTACAAGTAGTGGTGAAAGCTCTAAATTTCTGCAGTTTGGGGTCATGTTTGGCATTGGCCTAGAATAACCTGAAGTTTGCCCTGGGAGGACTTGTGTAGAGAGACTTGGCTGACCTGTCAAGCAAAGAAACCCTTAGAAGGTGTTTGTGGTGGATAAGAGGCAGATTTAGTTGGTTCTGACTCCATTTGAGAGAGAAAGCTGATTTCTTATGAAAGCTATGGTTTTTAGAAATTTTTTTAAAAGATTTTATTTATTTATTTTTAGAGAGAGGAGAAAGGAGGGAGACAGAGAGGCAGAGAAACAGCAACGTATGGTTGCCTCTCACATGGCCCTCACAGGGGACCTGGCCCACAACCCAGGCATGTGCCCTGACCTGGACTCAAACCGGGACCGTCTCGTTCCCAGCCCACGCTCAATCCACTGAGCTACACCAGCCAGACCTGAAAGCTATGGTTTTTAGAATCACCATCAGAGACTATTAACGGGAGAGACCCAGTTCTTCTTGCTGACACATGTGAAGAATTACAGATCAGCAAATCTATTAGCGTGTAATCAGTTTATTAGTGAACCTTCCCACGGAAGAGAATAGGCCCAGCTAGACTGGGCAAGGCAAAGGTTCAGGGCAAAACAGGGAGCCAAAATTAGGAGTGGCGGAAGACCAGGGTGGCGAGCCCCTGGATGACCTGAGGCTGGGTGGCCAGAGAGTCAAGAGCACCAAGAGCACCCTGAGCACCCAGAAAGGGAGTCCTTTGTTCTGAGGACTTATATAGTTGGGGGGATAGGAGAAAAAACACTTACATATTAACGGGTAAATGTAGTGCCACCTTTCCTGGGGCATGTGACCACCCAATGTAGGTATGTGTGGAGGTCTGGACCCCAAGATGGAGTCTGTCTCATCTTGCTCCAGACTCTGTTTGTTCATCTTGTTGTAAAACAGGTACATGATAAGAGGCAGTTAATTAAAGTTGGGTCACTTTCCCAAAGTTATTTGTGGGCTCTTTCTGTAAGCACGAGGGACTCCCTCATAAAACAGATAGTGAGTAGAGATAGAAAATTAACCAAAGCTGTTTTATGGGCTCTTCTTTGGGCACCGTGGACCTTCTCCCACATTCCAGGCCCTGGGACGAAAGCACCGTTTCAAGGCTTTCTTTCCCAGAGAGTGGACATGCTACACAGAATTTTAAGGACTTCCCTCCTTCCTTGCTAACATAGTGTTTCTTGTGATGTTAGAACCCCTGGCAATATGATTGGACCAGGCTCAGGACTGCTGAGTTAGTGGATGAGACAGGTGTCCTTCCTCCTCCCTGCCCTGGTTTACTATTCATTCTACCTAGTGGTAAAAGGTGTTTCCTGGCAACCAGGATGCTGGATGCTGGCAGTGCAGTCTCAGAGTTCTTCCTGTGCTGTCTCCTGCCTCAACACCACATGAAACTAAAAATGTTTAGGACAGAACAGGGACTAAAACAATAAAAGAATAAAAAGGCAAAAGCAGTCCAACTTCATTTTATAGATAAAGCTATCTCTGACCACATAAATATTTCTCGTAAATTGGTTATACAATTCAAGTGCCTTTAACACCAAAGGTTATGTTAAGTGCTAAAGGAATGACTTTAAGACAATTTTACTGCTAGAACTTAAATGAATGAGAATATGGTGATTCTGCTAGAGAAGGTCATCGATGGTGCTGAGCAGGCCAGAAAACTTCTGAGAGTCACCACGTACCAGAATACATTTGGCTGTGGTGTCAGCCAGAGTCATTGCCTTTTGTTTCTTTCTGGGGAACCAGTACATATAGTGAGCTCAACAGGAGGCCTCTGATCAATAGATCAATAGTCTCCAACAGCCCTCAGCTGGAAGCAATCTTGGCCTGCACCCTATACCTGGGGCATGGAAGGAACCCACCCTGAAGAGGACTGGGTCCCCGAGGACTGTGCTAGAGCAGGTGGCCTCAGGAATACATGAGGCTCACCCAGGGTTATGAACATTTGAGCATTGAGGTCCCCCTATACTGGGAATAGAAAAATCACTTTAAACAGAACCACCCCATTTATAACAGGAATAGGGGATGTATCACTGAAACTGTGTAGTCATTCTGTCACGTTAAAAAATAGGGATTGTTTGGACACCGACTGGTTATGGTGTCCAGGTATTTATTTAGTAGACCAAAATGGGATGCAGTGTTGTGTGGCTTCCACCTGGGTGGCTGAGCCGCTCCATGCTGGGTTTTCCCTGGACACAGGGGAGAATTTGCCCCCTGGTGATAAAAGTTGCCAACCTCCCACTCCTTAACGTTGATGTGCATGTTCTGTTTTCCATTGGCATGATCATTTGATTCCCACCTTTGTTCATTCTACTGGCCTGGAGGATTTTATAGCACACAGAAAAACCCTTACTGTATTCATCCAGCAAGCTTTAAATAAAAGGCAGCAAAGCCTGTCTTTACTTAACGCTGAAATGTCTCTGATGAGAAAAGCTGTGCTCCAAATTAGGGTTGCCTTGCTGAAAAGGAGGCACCTGTGCCATTATATGGTGTTGTGTGTTCACACCTGATGAGTCTGCCAATGCATCATCTTTATTTTTTTAAAGGTTTTATTTATTTATTTATTTAGGGAGAGGGGAAGGGACAGAGAAAGAGAGGGAGAGAAACATCGATGTGTGTCAGAGATACATAGATTAGTTGCCTCTCACATGCCTTCAGCTGGGACTGGCCCGAAACCCGGGCATGTGCCCTAACTGGGAATCAAACCAGCAACCATTAGGTTTGCAGGCCGGTGCTCAATCCACTGAGCCATACCAGCCAGGGTTATATCATCTTTATTAAATCACATGAAGACACAAGTGAATTCTCTGAGTGATCCAACCCTCAGTGTTGGGGACTTAATAAATCAGGGGTTTGGATCACAGGGCTCTTGGTAGAAAAAATTGTTACCTATTTTGGAAATAATTATCCTAATCTGTGCTTTCTCTTGCATATGCCTATTGTTGCTGTGATATCCAACTTCAATGTAACCAGGTAGTCACCAAATGAGCTGCCTTCATGCTAATGAAACCTCTTGCTGGCCCCTCAGCGCTCATTGCAGAAGAGGGGGCCATATGAGATTGTAAGCACCTGTTAAAAGGGATGGAGTTTTGGAGGAAATCATCCAGAGGATGTGACGACGGACCTGCAAACTGGAGGCGGCAGTTGGAGGCTCCTCCCTCCTCCTTTAACCACTGTAGGTTCCGCCCACCATTCCTACATCCAGAGCCCTTTGCAAGGACACAGGCTTGAGAGAGCAGTGTGTGGTAGAAACCATAGGACTGAATATGTGACTGAACCCAGGTAAGGCCTCTATATAAACTTTAAAGATTTTGGTGGGTGGGTGAAGAGATCTACCAATCTTGTAGCCACCCCAGACAAACCTTCCATGTAAGTACCCTTGCTTGTTAAACCTACCAATCTGGAGTGGTTCCTTGTTCTTAGGTCTCTCCTTAACCCCTGTGTACAGAGTCAGTTTCAGATTTCACCCGGGAAGCTCCTGAGGTTTGAACCAACAAACTTCTTGAAATAAAATTTATTCTCTACTCAATACTGTCCCTCTTTAGAACACTGGCTTTCTCTCTCTCTTTTTCTCTCTCTCATCTTTTTGTCAAAAAATTGGAATTAAACAATATAAAATCCTTAAGCTCTCCTTCCTATTAGTGAGAAAACTTCTCATCAGGACACACTGCAGTTCCCAAAAGAGAATGCAGAACAGAAAACACTTGCTGAATTTATTGTATGTAGATTAGAAAGTAATCACTCGGGATATGCATATGAACAGCCAAGTTTGTATTCGCTCTTTTCTCTCATTTTGTTCCTGATCCTCCCTGAATGGGGGCCCAGGGCCACAAGATGAATTCTTCTGGGATCAGAGGCAAAGTGAGAATTTGATGCTTGAATAGGATCAAATTCTTAATGAACCTCATCAGATTTATTTCTAAGAAACATGAGCTGTGGTTCTTGGGGACTTGGTGAAGAAACACTAAGTTGGCTCAAGAATGCATTTGCTCAGAAAAGTAACTCATACACACCAGAGGACCTTTTATTTGCAGAGAGTGTTACTGGGGGGTGGAAGTATGACCTTATAAATGAACCCAGGGGATACCAGGTGTCACAATTACGGGAGATGTAGGGATACTGTGGGTTCCTCAGCTATACCTTCTATGGCCCACACATTATTTTTATTCCTTGTTGGAATTTTTACTACAAATATTTCTGTATTATACAGTTGTCTCTGTCATTAGTGGTTATTCCTCCAAATCAAATTAATACCATCACTAAATAAATACCCTAATTGGCAAGTTCTGTGTCAAGCCTCTCTGCTTTTAGGGGTATTGAATAACTTACAAGTGTGAGGCAAACTAAGTGGTATGTAAGTATATAATTTTTATAGCCCCAATCTGTTGAATTTAGTGTAACAACTCTGGTTTTTCCTCAACATAACTTAAACTTTTCATGAATTCTCAAGGTAATTAATTCAACCCTATATATTAGAAAACTACAAAAAAGGAGAAAGAATAGTACAGTGATTATCCACATCTTTTGGCTGGATTAATCAATTGTTAATATTACTCAATTGTTAACATATATTTGTTCACCTTTACCTATATAAACACATATATTTTTGATGAATTACTTGAAAAGAAATTATAGATATAAACATTTTACTAATAAATAAGTAGCATGGGTCTCCTAAGAATAAAGATGTTTTATTACTAGCCACTGCATCATTATTGTTAGGTTGGAGTTGCTCAAGAAACCAGACCGACGCAGTGAGCTAAGGAGCAGGGTTTATTATCAGGGAATAAGGGGGAAAGTGGAGCCAACCTAGGGAGGTTGAGATTCATTTGGTTGTTCTTAGGGCAGGGTTTTTAAGTGCAAAATCCTGCAAAGGGTAACTGGTTGGAATGTCAGAGTCTGATTGGCTAGAGCTGGTTGCTGGGTACTATTTCTGCTGACCATTGTTCTCAATACATCTTGTCAGGCTCAAGTTAAAGCTGCATCCTGTTATGCCAGATAGGCCAACCCAACACCCCAATCTGTTTGTCCTGGGCAGGGTCAGCAGGCAGTTTCCCAGGCAGGCATTTTCCCAAGCTACAATTTCTCACAGTACAGTTTTCCCGCCTGGTGAGTTTCCATTTCTCCTAGGCCTATCTAGGTTTGTCAATTATCACACCCAAAGAATTTAATATGAATCACATACTATTATATAATATATACTTTAAAATTTCCTTAGTTGTCCTAAAAGTTCTAGGATCCAATCAATAATTTCAGGGTTTGCACTTTATCTTTTTTACTTTAGAAAAATTTCCTTCATGTTTTTACTTTGTTTGATATTTTTCTATTTCAAAGACTATTTTTGAGACTTGGTTTAGATATCTTGTAGAATGTTGTTTATTCTGGACTTGTCTATTTATGATTACATCAAGTTAGACCTTTGCTTTGCAGTAATATTGCAAATATGACTGTGGTAAATTAACTCATTGTCCAAAAAATTTTACTACTCTTCTCCCCACTTTTCCAACATTCCTTAGCTAAAGGAGCGTATTTTCTACCCAAATATTAGTGTTTGGCCGTGTGATTTGCTGAGGCCACTGGGATGTTAGCAGACATGTTATGAATAATTGGGCTTGTCCTTATTTTTCTGTATTAACGTGAGAATAACATTTCCTAGATCTCAGAAAATTGGGTGATGTACAGATCTGACCAGACTAGAGACCACAGCTGGGTTAAGCCTGGCCTAACTCAGTGGAACCCTAGTCAATCTGCAGATGCGTAAGCAAGAATTTCACTTGCTGTCTGCCACTGGGACTTTATGATTAAATGTTACACAAAATTGCTAAATGTGACAGCAATCATATCTACTTTTTTATTGTGAAAAAAAAATGTGACTCCACCTCCTTACATTTTAAGTGTATAGTACCATGCTGTTCACTGTACCTCCATTGCTGTGCAGCAGATGTCTCTAGAACTTTCTCATCTTGTGCAACTAAAACTTTACACCCACCGAACAACAACTTTTCATTTTCCCCTCCCCTCAGCCCCTGGCAAACACTATTCTACCTTCTGCTTCTATGAGTTTGACTGCTTTGGATACTTCATACAGATGGAATCATGTGGTATTTGTCCTTCTGTGACTGGCCTATATATCACTTGGAATGATTTCCTCCAGGGTCACCCATGTTTTCACATATGACAGGATTTCTCACAAAGGACAATTGTCCATGTATTGTTGAATTTGTGCTTCTGTGGAGAAAAGAAGAGTCTGAGGCTTCCTGTTATGCCATTTGTTCAGGTCACTTCTTTCTGATTACTCTTTATAGGACATGATATTAGGCTTCCCACTAATGGTGGTTTCAAGTTTAATCATTTGATGCAGGTAATAATCAACAGATTCCCCATCCTGAAGAGATATTTTCTATTTTGCAAATGTTAAGTCACCTAGAGGTTGGGGTTGTGTGAATATCCTTGCTCAACAACCTTTCATTCCATGGTGCTAGCATTTGTTGACGGTCCTCACCTGAATCACTTACTACACCAGGGCTCTGCTATAGACTGAATTTAGAATATTTTCTAAATTCAAATGTTGAATCCCTAATCCTCAATGTAATGGCATTTGAAGGGGTAATTATTACCCCCTTGGGAAGTAATTAGGTCATAAGGGTGAGGCTCCCATAATGGGTTTAAAGCCCATATAAAAAGATGAAGAGGCAGAAGGTCTCTCTACATGCATGTACCAAGGAGGGCCATGTGAGGACATACCAGGAATGAGGCCCTCACCAAGAACCCAGCTATGCTGGAACCTTAATTTTGGACTTCCAGACCATGAGAAATAAGAGTTTGTTATTTGTCACTCAATCTACGGTATTTGTTATAGCAACCCAAACTAACTAAGACAGGTTTTGACATGTTTTGACATTTGTAGTTCTTAAGAATGGTAACAGGGCTGATGTCATTTGTCCTTCTGGTTCCCCTGATAAAAAGAGATTAGCATGGAAAGATGTCTATATTATAATACATTAAATCAGTAGATTACTTAATAATACACATTATGTAAAAGAAATATATGTATTGGGTTGGCCAAAAAGTCCATTTAGTTTTTTCCATAAAATAAAGGACACACTTTTCATTTTCACCAGTAACTTTATTGATTTGGACATTTTGACTATGTTGGCTATCTCCTGCTATTGACTTCTAGTGGGTAGAGGCCAGGGGTGCTGCTAAACATCTTCCAATGCATAAGACAGCCCAACAGCAAAGAATTATTTGGTCAAAATGCCAATAGTACTGAGAAGCTTAGCAAACCATGTTTGACATGTTCGATCAGTCATAGCACTGTCTCCATACACTGCACAAATATTTTTTTGTATTTCAGTTGTTTTTACCTTTCTTGAAATAATAAAGCATAATATGCTGAAAATGTGTATCTTCTTCCATCTTCAGTATTAAAATGGCTGCACAAAAATTTACCAATTTTGATGTTTTTTTAAATGCATGCTGATATGACAACTGTCACAATAGAATCTAACAAAATTGTTTCTAATGAAGTTAAAGACAGCTAAGCATTACTAGAGCCACCATACAGAAAAATACTAACAGAACTTTTTGGCAAACCCGATATTTATACAGTAAAGTTATATTACACTAAATTAAGTTATTTATTAATTAGGGCAAGAGTACCCGACCTTTTTGGCATCAGGGACCCTTATCATGGAAAACAGTTTTTCTATGGACCGAAGTGTGGGGGATAAGTTTTGGGATGATTTAAGTGCATTACATTCAAGCTCACCACCTGCTGTGCAGCCCAGTTCCTAACAGGCCCAGATGTGTACTGGTCTGTGGCCCAGAGGTTGGTGACCCCTGAATTAGGGGATTGCTTATAGTCAAAATTCTGTTTAGCAGTACTTTAATTCACCCATAAAGAATAATACACTTGGTATTATCTATATACAAACCACCCAGTGATTCCTGTGCACTTTGAAATTTGAGAACCATTGGGTTAGACTTTAGAAAAAACTAAAGAAAAAGCCTACATATAGGTGTCTCAGAATTTGAACTATTCTGTCTTTAAATTAACCATTCAATTTCTAGATATCAATGGGCAATGTAGGTTGAGAATACAGTGACCCCTCACCTATCAAAGGAGTTACGTTCCAGAGACCCCTGCTATAGGTGAAAATCTGCAAAGTAGCGGTGTTATATTTATTTTATTATTTGTATATATTTTAAGGCTTTATAAACCCTTCCCACTCTCTAATTAACCTTTCCCACACTCTTATAAACACTTCATATGCTCTTAAATACTTTCTACACTCTTAAACCTGTGCAATTTTAACAACATATAAAATTCTATATAGGTACTCACCAGTGAAGTATACTACAACTTGAATGATGAAGATCATGAATTATGTAGCTGTGCAGGACTGATGGCGATGAGGGTGATGATGATGAGATGAATGTACTGCACAGCCAAGAAAAGCATTACAGCTCTTCTGAAGGCACCACTTCATAGGTGCTTCATCAGGTGGTGCATTATCTTCACCCTGGGCCGTAACTTCTATTTCTGCTAAAGGTGTAGGCATAACTGATCTCTTTGTCTGAGTGATGAACACAGTTATGGGGAGTTGCTGGTGCTGCTTTTTCTTCTGAGTGAGAAGGTTTTTATGAACTGACATGCCACTCTCAATTGTATTTACCAAGTGCAACGAACAAAGCATCTGGGGGTCCCATTCTTCAGCCACTCGCTGAAGTTCTTTGGCCATTCTGACCATGGTTGCAAGATGATCGCATGATAGGCCAACCTCCTCCTCTTTTCCAACCCATAGTTCATCTTGTTCCTCATCCTCTTCTTCACTTGCTGACTTCATCATCTCCATCGGGTCTTCGTCCGTCAATGGTTGTGAGTGGACATCCACAGAGGCAGCTTCTCCATGCAGAGAAATGCTCTTGAGTCCAAAGCGTCTCTGAAATTTGTCAAACCAGCCCTTGCTGGTACTGAATGGGGTTAGTCTGGTGGGAGAAGCACTGGACGGTCCTGCTTCTGTGCCATTGTCCTCGTCTTCATCCTCATCACTGTCGTAAACGTCTGTGCTTTCCACAAAACTATCATAAAGTTTCTTGGCCTTCATCCAAATGGTGTTGATATCCAGTGAGATATTCTTCTTCCTGCAGTCATTTATCCACAGGGCTAATGCAGACTCCATCCTCACAATGGCCTAATTGTGGGAAGTGACCACCCTCTTTGCAGTCTTGTTCAAAGTCCTTGTTGCTGTAGATCTAGTATTCTTCTCATCTTTCTTTATGTAGCGAACAGTAGACTCGTTGATCCTGTAATGGTGGCCTATAGCCGCATAGCTTTTGCCTTCCTTTAACATGTCAAGAAGTTCCATCTTTTCTTTGATGGTAAGCATATTCCTTGGCACTTGGATTCACTGCCAGAAGCCTTAGAAGGTGCAGAACATTTGGGTGGTATCGTAGGGCTTGAAATAAATTCAAACTTTGACGAAAATTTCACAAAAACACAACACCGCAGAGCAACACTACGAGCAGTAATCAGACGTCAATATGAAGTGGACAAGGAGAGATGCTGAACGTATGGCACAGTGTGGGAGAGCAAACAGACCGGTGCTACAGTCACTGAGCCAATCAGCGCCCGGGATACAGAACACAGTGCTGTGGTCGGTTGCCTTCCATTCCATCAGCCAATAGTGTGCTGTGTACAATCTCATGTTGGCAAACTTGCACAAGTGGTAGTGGCGTACTGCATTTCCATTGTGTACAGTATGGTATTCATCCGCTGATGAAATACATACTGTATTTTATTTCGATTTAATATTCTTTTAATATGTTTGAATTAACATTTTTTATATTTTTAATATTGTTTTAAATTTTTAGGCAAAAATAATTAAAATCATAAATATCTATATACCACAAAATCCCACAATATAGTGAAAACTCCACGGTACAGAATTAGATATATTTTTTTAAACCCGCTATACAGTGAAGCAGCAATAAGTGAACCGCGATATAGTGAAAGACAATTGTAATGAAGTACTTCTGCTTATCGGTAAGCACTATTCCCTTCTTTTTATTAAGCCTCTAAATATTAATTTGATTAAATGGAACAGTTTACTTTAGTGAGAATTAAATGAAGATAGGTCCTAAAATCTGTGCACAAGTTAAATGTATGAATGATTCAATTCACAGTATGCTGGTGTGTGTGTGTGCTAGTGTGTGTGTGTGTATGAGAGAGAGAGAGAGAAACTCTGGGAAGAAATGAACCAAAATTATTAATGATGATTAATTATCTTTAGGAAGTAGGATATTTTGAGTCATTTTATTTTTATAACATTTTATAAAATTTTTACATGGGACATTTATTACTATGATGCCTTTATTTTTTTTTTTTAGAGAAGTTTTAGGTTTAAAGCAAAATCCAGTGGGAGGTATAGAGATTTACATTTATTCCTGACCCCTCTCATGCATGCCTCCCCCTTATCAGCATCCCCCACCAGAGTGGTACATTTGTGATAATTAATGAACTTATGTTGACATGTCATTATCTGTTAAAGTCCATGGTCCACATTACAGTTTAGGGTTCACTCTTGGTGCAGTAGATATATATATATATTTAGAAAACAAAGGACTATGCTTTTTTCCCTTTCCTTTTTTATAAATCAACACTTTAGTCCTAAGTGAATCTAGGTAGTCAATAGGCCTTGGGACAAAAATAAATTTTATCCTGTTATGTCCCAGGAAGGGGATTCATGGATCAGGTGTTCATAAGCTGTGCGCAAGCTGCCTTGAGTAAAGGGCAGGGGCACCTTGGTTATAACCTCAGTGATGGTTTTCCTTGTTTGGGAGGTACTTGAGAATTACTATAAGGAAAGGACAAAAGGAATAAAGTAGTTCACGTTAAATACTATTTAATCCCCAAATAGGGAATTTTTCTTTTCCAAACTAGTATAAACTAACAGCCTTAATATTGCTGAATTGGAAGCTCCTAAGCTCAGATCGAGGCCTCCAAGGAATATCAAAATGCACTATAATTTATCAGGATTTCCAAAGTTAGTTAACTGGTGGTGGTTAAAATAAAGACCTCAATTTGTGCCCCCAACTTGTGTTTCTTCAGATTAAAGATACTGTTTTGTTTTTTTTTATATACTCTGGCCTTATAATTATAATGATCTTCAACATACATTCAAACATACGTGTGGAGACTTCTGCCAAGATGGCGGCGTAGGTAGACGCACTGCACCGCTGCTCACAACCAGAGAGTTTAAACAACGAACCCAATAGCGAAAAATAAACAACCAGATTGGACAGAATTGAACTGAAGGGAAGTCCGACACCCGGGAAGTTGGGGAGGATGTACATCCAGGCCGGTAAGCGGGGCAGAACCGAGCGGAGGAGCAGAGTGAGAGGCAGTTTGCCCGGAGGAACTCACCCCGCGAGCGCCTAACCAAAGCATGACACCGAGCAATGGGTGAACCTTGCAGGCCGGTGACATATCCAGAGAGGCCAGTGGGAACCAGCAGGGCTGAGACTGGAGGAAAAGGCAGTGGGGAACTAGGGAGCAGAGGGTGATAGGGAGCAGCGGTGAATGGCAGACACCATTGCTCCCTCCTAGACCCCGCCCCCAGAGGAAACATCACAAAAAAGTGACCCAGGTAACCAGGCACCGACAAACACCTAAGACTCCGACAGGTGTGCCGAGATAAAAAAGAATGAAAATGGCCAAAGTGAAAGATCAGAACAAATTACAACTAATGGACAAAGAGAGAGCCAAATTAGATGCTCAGTTTAAAACACTGGTAATCAGGATGCTCACAAAACTGGAAGAAAGGTAGATGCAAATAGTTGAACAAATGAAGAATACGATAAAGATAATGGAGGAAGATTTACAGGGAACCAATAGGGAAAAAAAGGAAGCTGGGACTCAAACCAATGGGGTGGACCAGAAGGAAGAAACAAGAATTCAAAAAAATGAGGGACTCAGGAACCTCAGAGACATTTGTGAACGACCCAACATCCGGATCATAGGGCTGCCAGAAGGACAAGAGGAACACCAAGAAATTGAATGTATTTTTGAACAGATAATGAATGAGAACTTCCCAAATCTGGCAAAGGAAATAGGCTTCCTGGAAGTCCAAGAAGCTCAGAGGACCCCAAAGAAGCGGGACCCAAAAAGGAACACACCAAGGAACATCATAATAACATTACCCAAGGTCAAGAATAAGGAAAGAATCTTACAAGCAGCAAGAGACAAGGAGAGTTACCTACAAAGGAATTCCCCTAAGATTGTCAGCAGATTTTGCAAAGGAGACCTTCCAAGCAAGAAGGGGCTGGAGAGAAATATTTCAAATCATGAAAAGCAAGGACCTACAACCAAGAATAATCTATCCAGCAAAACTGTCATTTAGAATGGAAGGGCAGATAAAGTGCTTCTCAGATAAGGTCAAGTTCAAGGAGTACATCATCACGCAG